>JAXQQM020086394.1:0-228161 GCA_034641835.2 Pinus albicaulis
TTATAATGAAATCGATCTACATAGTCCTCCAAACTTTCATCTTCCCCTTGTATCATACCGAAAATATCTTCATTGGATTTGCAATAGTCTTGGTACTTCTTCAAGAATATGTTCTTCATGTCCTCCCATGATTGGATGCAATTCCCACCTAGGCTCATGAACCATCGGAGGGCTGCTCCTTTTAGAGTAAGAGGAAACACTTTCAATCTTTGATCATTAGTACAATAATCATATCCTCTACAAAGTATTTCGAACTCAAATAAGAATGTATCTGGATCTTCATTTGCTAAACCATGAAAATTTGGTAAAGATGGGGGAATTATGTGCACTTGTGTCACTCCTCCTAGATCTTTGATAGGAAATTCAAAAGTAGAAACGTGAGCCATTTCTTACCATAATATAAGATGTTTTTCATGTGTTTCTTCGAGGCTCCTTCTTCAAATGTTCCTGTCAATCGGTTAGTGAAATGGGTGTTGCTTACATCACCACTTGCATGAGATCATGTGATCCATTTTTCAAAATTTCTATTTTTTTCCTAATCATTCACACAAAAATTCAAACATCTATTTTTACCCAACAAAGCAACAAAAAATCTGTTAGGAAAGCGGATAGTGGAGCAGGGCTTTTACATGCTCCGCACGTAGGTTCTTACCTTCCGTTTTTAAGATCCAACTCTTCCCTAGTAGGCACTCATCAGATTCACACTACTCTTTAGAAATGGCTATACTCTCCCCGGCAACGGCGCCAAAATGTGGAGCGATAAAAAGGTGTCTTTGTAACTCCTAATTACCTCACATTAATTGTCAACCCAGGGACGACTTTTTGTTTCAAGAGTGTACTCAGTCTAAGGCGGCTATTTACTCAAGAGTAATGTTTTGCAGTATAGTGCTCAAAATCCAAAAGTAAATGGATGCTTGTCTATAACTAAGTTACTTCAAAAGAATAAATCACACATTCAGAAAACGAGGCAACTTATCAGTCAAGGGTTAGGCAGCGATAACCCATCGCTTTGGAAACTGATGGAAAGGAAATTAGAGCATAGACCACGGGTTTGGGAGCTAGACAGTGAATTCCGAAGCTCACTACAGCCTTAGATCGTTTCTCACACCAAAACAACAAATGCAAGTAAATGGAACGACATATAGCAAAATAGAACAGCAAATAAAGAATTGAACAACAAATCTAAAATGGAACAGCAAACGAACAACTAAGTCTCGCGAGTCGTAACGAAACTTAATCTATTAACCCAAATGCACTTTTCGTAATCAAATAACAATCTTTCACTCTTAAGGCAAATCAAGCAGAACACACTAACGGAACAACAATAACTATTGATAAATTATGAACAGCATTAATAAATCATATACGCACGCAACACGCTGAGATAGTAATCCGATCAATCTTAATTAACAGGGACACGACTGTGCTTCCAAATAAAACAGCATTATTTCTTAATCCAACAATCATGAAGAACATAACTCCCAAGATGAATTCCGTAAGGTTAATAAACAAGTGCACAGCACAGAGGCTCTGTAATTAAACAGCAATAGCATTATGTAGAGAACAACAATGTTACATTAATGATCTTAAAGGAATAGCAATACGTTAGAATGCACATTACGACTTTCTTGTTGCAGAGAATGAAATATGAAATATAACAGAGCTGTAATAAAACACACCAGATTACCGATTCCAGCTGATAAGCAAAACCACACATAAACCAAAGAGATAATATACAGCAGCAAGTGTCCTCCGGGGCCGGGCCCTTAGCCTCCAAGGGGACACCGCCTTAAGTTAATCCAGACGCAGAGATGAGATAATCACCAAGCTTATATTAATGCATCGGACAAAAGTACAATGAACCAGTTCTTAACGAGACTCAATAATCAGAACTGATGTTTAACAGAAAATTACATAAAAAAGTATCTCCAAATCCCTCCCCCTCTCTGATCTCTGTTCTGATTTAAATAAAGAGAGATCAGAGAGCAGTTACAATAAAGATAAGTACAACATGATTTCTATTACAAAATTAGATTGTTTCCAACCAATTGATCAACAAGAAGAAGGCGAATTTAGCTTTGCAGCTGAGATTTGGAGGACGGCCGCAACAACAGATTTGAGAAAATCGTGCTCAAAGAACTCTGCGAATCTCTCAACACAGGCTGAATTTGGGCAAACCATTCTTTCTTAAAGTTAATTGGGTCCGTTCTGGACAAAACCAATGTTCCGGATTTTCCAGATTCGTCTTAATTTGCTCAGAATCTCAACCGCAAAACTTTCACTCCTTATTCCAGCGCATTTCTGAGTTGGCACTTTTAATGATCAAATCTTCAATCTGGAAATTACCTTGGAGGCTAAAAATGGTGGATAATGTTATAACCAACTTATTAAAACTATCATTGATAAAATAATTCATAATCATCAATTTATTAGAAATAAAGGAGAATAAATAATATTCATTCATAAGAGCATAAATCATTATAAAATGGATTTAAATAATAAATTATAATAGATGACGTGATGAAGAATGGTAGAAATGGGTGGAATAAGTGTTCAAAAGTGATAATAATAATGGCATATTAACGACCCAACAAAATGGTGTTCACATATATGATACATTTTTTTTAGATTAACATATACAAATAAATGTATGTATATGTATTTATTACAAATTTTACATGTGTTAAAATATTCACCCTAACCATTAACACATAATGATCCCATGCCCTCTTCCTCATCAATAATTAAGTCCTACCAACCATTACGACAATTCTTTGCATATGTTTTGAGATCTTAAATACTCAAGTTATCTATCTCATCATCTGTGTGATACACAAAAATAGCATGTGAATTCTCTCGTGCTCTTTTTCGACTCAGACAAATATCAATTCCACCATGTCTACTCTAAACATTATCTACAATGACATCCCTTGCTTATCGACTAATTTGAGAAGTGGCATCCATCTCTGACCAAAACT
This sequence comes from Pinus albicaulis, assembly GCA_034641835.2. NCBI lineage: Eukaryota > Viridiplantae > Streptophyta > Pinopsida > Pinales > Pinaceae > Pinus > Pinus albicaulis. The sequence continues at coordinate 2,979 of JAXQQM020086394.1, forward strand.
TTTCCACATGAAGAGATCGACTTACCAATGCTGGCTCAGGGTGAGGCAACTCAGTAACACCCGTAGCGGCCCTACGGTCACATAATCAACCTTTCCCAGGACCAAAACATTCAAAGGGAATGTCATTATATTTGGGTTTCATTCTCAAAAATAATTTTACATAATAAAGAGGAAACTTGTTGTTCCATGGTAGTATTCCATAGGAAGCAATGTTCTTATCATACAAATGGAAATCTGTATAAGGGTGCTTAAAATATTGCACCTTTAGCATATTTATTTTCGGCCCTTCTATGAAAATTGACATAGACTTGGCCATTTATGTTGTAACTTTGTGTTTAACATCCTCCCATGTATCGAGACCTATCATTATTTCCTTTATTTTCCTAATCACTTCTACAAAAGTATCAGTGGTTGGCCCAAGATTTTTTTACACATCTACAAGTGTGCTTAAAGAGTAAGTAACTATTTCTAATTTTTCCTAACTCTAAGCAGGGAGTTTCAAAGACACAAGATATTTCTTCAATTTTGAATAAATATGTTGACACCTATGTAATGTTTATTGCTATATTTTTGTTTCCGAAGGTAAATCGGAAATGTTAGAAGGATAAGTAGTGGATTGTGTACAACCTTCTTCATGAATAACGCATTATAGCCCACGTCTTTTTCGGGCAACATTTTCACCCTCTGCATCAATATATAAAATATTATAAATAAAGAAACATGTGAACAAATTTGTACAAATTGAATGAAAATGATATTCATATTGATGGCCACCATGAGATGGCTGGGAAGCATCATGCCCACCCTGAGATTGTTGAGAACTAGAATGACCACAGATTTGTTGAGAACTAACACGACCACCCATTGATTTCTCTCCCGGGGAATGCATATCACCACCATCACACAATTCGTTACCACATATTGATAAGCCACTAGGGGAATGTGTACCACCACCACCCTCACATGAAAAGAGGGAAACTTCATAAAAAAAAATGAATTTATAATAAATTCAAAAATAAATAGATACCTATAAATACATGTACATATGATTGATTAGATTGCATGAACCATACCACGGTTGCGTGAATCATGGCCATGATCCATTGATGGAGTAGATACTCTTGTCCTCCTAGCTCCTAAAAAATACAAAATGAAATTTATTAAAAACTAATGTAACTCACAAAATTGATAAAAATATCAATTCCATATGTATAAATGTATGTACATGGGGATAAAATTATACATATATTCAATAAAAAAATCAATTCCACATGTATACATGTATGTAAGGAGATAATATTATATATTCAAATGTCATTTAAAAATATTCACATTTAATATAAATATCATGAATATCGCTCGATCCATTCATATTCACCTTCGATCCATGATATATATATATGGATATCTATAGTGGACATTTAAAATTATTTTAAAATTACTTTTTAGAATAAATTTAAAATATTTCAAAAAAATTAATGTAATTCATTACACAAATGTTGAGCACAAACACAAATTATGTAAAACACAAACTTTCGAAGCACAAATTGATGTGTGAAACTCACTTTAAATAAAAATTTGTTGAAATCTCCACATTTTAATTTTATAAAACTTGAATTTCACCAAGTTGCGATTACATGGTGGGAGCACAGTTGGTATATAATTGAAAGAAAACACAAGGCCATTAAAACTGATGCATTTATAAATAAATAACACACACATATCAAAGATATGTTACAATGTCTTTCAATAAATTTTGAAGGAGAGCATCTCAAAACTAATTCATCTTTGAGAGATGAATCTTGAATTGGAATTTCCCCATATAATACTAATTCATCTACAAATTCATCTTTGATAGATGAACCTTGAATTGGCATTGCCCCACACAATAGATCACCAGATATATTATTAACATATGCACAATGTCTTATACTAAAAATTTGAAATTGTCTAACAATATTGTTTTCTTTTCCATGCAGATGTTTTAGCCTCTCCTTCTTAACTTGGTACACGCCTTTCATTTGGTTGCACACAAGTTTAGAATTGGTGAAAACTACAATTCCATTTGATACATGCTCCCTAGTTGTTCTGAAAACTTCTATCAATGCAATATAATATCCTTCATTGTTTTTTTTTCTTCCCAGTATATTCATTTTCCTTTGGGGGACCTTGTTAGTTGCAATCTCTCAAAGAACATATGTAATAATTTCTTTTCCTGGATTGGGATAGAAAAAAAAAATCTATGCATACTGTCCATTTTTCAACCATGTTTAGTGGGCTTTCTGATCCCTGCAAAAATAAAAAATCAATAAAATATATTAAATGGAAATTTATTGCAAATGCATGGGAGAAATAACATGTACATAGTTTGACTTAAATTTTATGGGTGAAATGAAATGTGTATGGTTCCCAAAAACACTATAAAATGCCTTAAATTTTATGGGAGAAATGACATATACACGGTTCCCAAAAACACTAGAAAATTCCTTATAGTTTATGGGAGAAATGGCATGTACATGGTTTCTGAAAACACTAGCATTTTCCTTATTGAAAATGCCTTAAATTTTATTGCCAATACCTTAAAGTTTATGGGAGAAATGGCATGTACATGGTTGGGAGAAATGACATGTACATGGTTCCCAAAAACACTAGCAAATGCGTTAAAATTTATGGGAGAAATCACATGTACATGGTTTCCAAAACACTAGCATTTTCCTTAAAAATATATTAAAATAACATTTATTGCAAATGCCTTAAATTTTATGGTAGAAATGAAATGCACATGGTTTGCCTTAAATTTTATGGGATAAATGACATGTACACGGTTCCCAAAAACACTAGCAAATGCTAAGGTTATGGGAGAAATGACATGTATATTGTTTTCAAAAACATGCAAAATTTCTTAAAAATATATTAAATTAAATTTTATGGGAGAAATGACATGTATGTGGTTTTCCTTAAATTTTATGTGAGAAATGACATATACACGGTTAGCCTTAAAGTTTTCCTTAAGTTTAAAGTTTGAATTAAGTTTATGGGAGAAATGACATGTACATAGTTTGCCTTAAACTTTATGGGAGAATTTTAAATTTTAAATTAATTTTATGGAAGAAATGACATGTACATGGTTTACCTTAAAGTTTATGGGAGAAATAACATGTACATGTTTTGCATCATAGTTTATGCGAGAAATTACATGTACATGATTTTCCTTAAAGTTTGGCTTGAGTTTAAGGGAGAAATGACATGTACATGGTTTGCCTTAAAGTTTTCCTTAAATTTTATGGGAGAAATTACATCTACAAATGCCATGCCTTAAATTTTGCCTTGCCTTGAGTTTATGGGAGAAATGACATGTACATGGTTTGCCTTAAATTTTGCCTTGAATTTTATGGGGGAAATGCCATAAAATGACATGGCTTAAATTTTTCCTTGAGTTTATGGGAGAAATGACACATGTACATGGTTTGCCTTGAAATTTGCCTTAAATTTTATGGGAGAAATGACACGTACATGGTTAGCCATAAATTTTTCCTTAAGTTTATGGGAGAAATGACATGTACATGGTTTACCCTAAAGTTTGCCTTAAATTTTATGGGAGTGATGACATAAATATGAAATTTATATGGTTCCCAAAACACTAGTACATGCTTTAAAGTTTATGGAAGAAATGACATGTACAGGGTTTTAAAAAATGCTAGCATTTTCCTTAAGAATATATTAAATTAAAGTTTATGGGAGAAATGACATGTACATCACTTTCCTTAAATTTTATGGGAGAAATGACATATACATGGTTAGCCTTAAATTTTTCCTTAATTTTATGGGAGAAATGATGCACATGGTTTGCCTTAAAGTTTTCCTTAAGTTTATGGGAGAAATAACATGAACATGGTTTGCCTTGAAGTTTTCCTTAATGTTTATGGGAGTAATGACATAGAAATTGTTAGCCTCTTTCTCATAAAAAATTATAAATCCAAAGTTAATTGAATTAATTAAATATTGAAATTTAGGAATTTATTTCTAACTCTCTAGATTGGGTTGTTCCTCTAAGTTAGAAGTTAGTTTAGTTCTAGAGATTCTCTCCACCTAACTAGGGTCCTAGGTTGGTGTATGGTTGAGAAATGGTCTCATCCAAAGTGTCCAATATAGACACACTATCTTGAGACACGTTATCATCATCTATTTATTCTTATTATACCATTATTTTAATAATATGATAGTGAGGAATGTTGCAAGGTTGAGGCCTTTTCTTCTATGTCCATGTTTATATGTTTTTGGTGTCTTTTCTGTGTGTGTTAATTATTTTTTATTTTCAACATGTGGTATCAGAGCTAGTGGCTTGATTCAAATTTTGTGTGAGTGGCTTGTAGCTTGAGCGAGGAGAGGAGTCAATCTAGTTGTAGTCAGAGTTGGCGATCATTTATTATTATTATTTTGATTATATTAGTGATTTCGTCCATTGGAGGGAAAGTATGGAAAAGAAGGAAAAATTATGAAACATTAGTACTATATAACACAAGACCTGTGGCATATCTAGCATTAAAAAAATATGGAAGAGAGCTAGTGTGGAAGAAATATTGGGAGAGAGCTGAGCATTGGTTACACTGAGAAAAAATCCTTGATACAACAACCAGATGTTGTCTGGTCTATGCAATTGGATTCAAAAAAGTGCTGCAACGAAAGTGTGATGGTGCCCATGTTGGTGATGAAAAACTATGAGAGAGATATAAAATGGTGTGGTGTTCATGGACATACCCAGAATTTACCATGTTGTAGACTTGATATGACTCTCGAATCAGTATATTTGTGAGTGGGGATCTCTCTCCAGTGTTTAGCACCATTTACGTCATACATGTTTTTTTTTTATATAACTGCTCATCTTCTAAATTTTTTGAGGAGCTTATTTTACCATATTTGAGATGAATTTCCCATAACTTCGATACCATAATTAATATATGCTCCAAGTTTCTGTGTAATATCCCGAAATTGGGACTTCTAGCTAGGCATGGCTGAAAAAATGAATTTTTTAGGAATGGATGCCATAGAATTGAAATTCAACCATTGGATCCCTTAGATATAATAATATAAGACCCAAATCCAAGAGGAGAGAAAAAAAAAATCAAATTAGGTGGGTTAAACAGATCTCCCACACCGAGTAAGGCTTGGAAATTGCCCAAGGAAGGGGCTGTAGCAATACAAAGAACACTGCCCAGAAAATAACGCATTTTTAGTTAACAGCAGTAAGAGACCAATATGATAGCTCAAAAATAGCTTATACAATGGTAAATCATATTTAAAATGTGGCCCAATCAATGTACAAGAGAAAGATGGGAGACTTCCATGAGAAAAACCCTCTAAAAGAGGTGTCACAACAATATATTTCACTGAAAAGACTTGACAGTGTTATTTTTATGAGCATAAATCAGTTGTAGGTTACAACTCAGATTTATAATAGATCCGTGTACAAAATATTATATCTATATCTGATCTATACACTAGAATGTCTCTATTTTACATACCCCTTGGGGTTTTCAGCAAAACACGAAGTACAAAGAGTAGATTTGAGATCTCATGCAGTAGATCTACAGTTTTCTGTAGAATTCCTGAAGCCTATATAGGAGTATTTATATCATATCTGAATATGACATGTATAAGAATACAAATCCATGGATCACCACATTGAGAGACAAATTCTCATCACTAGAGATCACTCCTCAAATGTTGCCAAAAATCCCTGAAACTCTTCTCTTATAGATAACGCAGTCTTGGAAGATATGTTGCACTGTAGGCTTCATGTACAGTTTGGCCTAATGCCAAGGTATGGATCTGAAGCTCTGATGATCCAATACACTCCTGCCAGGGCGATAGAAAGATTTCCCACTAAAAAAAGGCACTAGAATGGCTTAGATATGAACAGATCTAGCCTCCACTTGCTACATCTTACAAAGAGAACCAAACCCTCAATAAGATCTATGTTGTAGTTGGAAGTAGAAGCTTGGCCAAATTCCTGATAGTGGACAAGAAATGCAAGACTCTTCCAGGAGGCCTCTCAAGGAAAGAGGTGGGATTCCTGAATAGGAACACCCAAGTGCTAAAGAACGCTATTCTCAGCTAAACAACTAGAGAATGAGAAGTGTCTAAATAGACAAAGCCTTCCAAGAAAATATGTTCAACAACCTCTCTTCTGTTTCTCTCCTCTTTCATTTATAGGATGAAAGCCTTGCAAAACCCTAAACCATCTCAAAGGTTTAGCTCCTTTCACATGTCTAGCCTCCAACTAGATCTTTGTTGTGCATCTAGGAGGTACATTGCATCTAGAAAGTGTTGTGGATTTGGTCCTATTGGCCCAGTCAATTGTCACAATCCCTTTCACACATAAGGGATTTTTATTAAGGCAACCCAGATTTAGCCTTGTTCACATTAGGCATTGATTTATTTAATTTTTTCAGGAGATTTTATTGTCCTCCTTTACACATTTATTCATGCAATAAGAAAATGAAACAAAATTGTATATTCCCATTAGCTTGGGCTAATTGGGAATATTACATTCCTCCTCTCCACAATGTTTCTTTTCCTCAAGCAACTAATAAGGTGAGTGTTGCAACTCATCTCCTAAAATAGTGCAGCTCTCAGTTCTCGAGATAAATGGCATCATGGGGAAGACAATAGATCATAGGAAACAAACATGGTATTCCCAATGTTCTCCCTAAAATATAAGACATAAAATACATGGGGAGTATCCATTCCATATGGCTCATGAATTCCTTCCCTCCTTCCTCCATACATCCCTATGAAAAGTACAAGTACATCATCTAGATAGGAAATAAAAAAAATGTACATACAAACAGAAATTTTTGCATATTGATGGGGTCATAGTCCCACATGTGCAACCAGCGCAGAGCATATCCTGTCTGCATCAGATGCAGATATGGTAAGTGGTTTTCCCACCACTTACTTGTCGCCCAAGTCATCTCACTGTTGCAGAAAATGTGAGATATATTTGGTGTCTTTGGGAAGCACCCATCATGAAATTAAATATCTCTTTGCACATCAAGGGAGTGGCCAAATTTAGAAGTTTTAGTGGCCCAACAATTGCCATGAGATTTACCTGATACATTTCTCCTTTTAGGAGTCATGGCCTACATGAAAATGGTAGAAGAACATGTACAATTAGAAAATAAACTTTCTTTATATGAACATATACTTTACCAAAAAAGTCTCTCATACACATGGAGTTGTGTTTGGATCTTTCTCACCTTTCCAAAGAAGGAAGAGATGGCTAAAATGACTCTTGCATAGAGTCCCATGGCTGCCCCAACTCTACATAGCTCATGAATTCTTGAAAATGTTGATATAGTACCTCTTTCAAGCCTTCCCAATCAAATCTCCTCATGATGATGTTGTAGATCCTCATGGAATATAGATGGTTGAAACAGAACTCCTTGTAGGATCCTTGTAGGATCCCATGATTGAGCTTAGAAGCTCTAGGAAAAAGGATTCTACCATGATGATAGATGACTTCTCCTTGGACTAATTAGCCCTCTTCATGCAGTTTCTCGTTAAGTATCATACATGTGTGTAGATATTTGGATTAATCCACTAGCAGTTGGGATTTCCAATACAGATCTACACTGTTCAATAATGACAGCACTGATATTGCATCAACAGAAATGTATGTCATGTTTCTGATCCTTCCCTTGACATCTCATATGCCGAAGATGTGTGTTGGAAGGTTTTTCCTTCCCTTCTTCTCCTCCCACAGTGCAGGATCAGAAAAGAGAGTAGGTGATGATGATAGGCGAAAATGATTTCCCTCCTCCTTGAGCTTACCCAAGTCTCCTAGCATTGTATATTTGTATTCAAGTGCTCCAAACCCTCCAGGATCTAAGTTTGGAGGAGAAAGTTGTGAGGTCTTCCCCACAAGATCTGAATCAGGTGGCCTCCCAGGTGCTTTGCCACTAGATAATGAGGCTTCAGGGACCATCCTCATATGTAGAATAGATGGGATTCTCATGTCCCTGATTCCACTATGCAATTTCCACTCTGTTTTATGTGTGTGAGTCTCATGAAATCTGGAGACCCCTCTTAGTGGTGTAAGAGTACCTCTGATTGGAGAATTCGCCCCATCTTCCGATAGTGGATTAGATTTGTGATCCCTCCTTTGTTCTATCTAACTGTCCTTTTGCACAGACACATGATGCTCATATCCTCCATATGGAAGATCATTAGAAATTGCTTGCAAAGGTGAAAGAACCCCTCTAGTGGAAGCCATTTCTTCATCTCCATCTTTACATGAAAATAGATCTCCTCCTGCTATCACAGCATTGGAGGATATTCTCTTCTGTTTCTCACCCTTCTCCTCATCAATGGAGAATGCTTCATCATTAAGAGATCCATTTTCTTGATCTCTTACTGAAGAATGAACCCTCATGTCTTTTCTTTGAGAAAAGAGATCCTGTTGTAGTGGGGCTTTTGCCTCTAGAAAATTGTGCAGTAGATCTTCAACCCCCTCAACAATGTTTAGGAACATAGTTGGCTCCATGGAATATTCGAACTTATGAAAATATGTATATTTCTTAGACATGATTTTCTCTTCCCAAGAAGTCTCAAAATGTCTCACATCAAATCTTGTCACTAGTCACCTAACGAACCTTGCATAATAAGAGATGTTTATCCCTCCCAAGGTAGAGGACTCAAATAGCCACCAAGCATAAGCCTTTCCTTGAAGATGCAACGCCGATACTCTCAAGGCTTCCTCTTTTGAGACTTGATGTATCTGAAAGTATGTGTCAAGCTTCCTTACCCAAGACTTGGATGAGTCTTTAGGTGATCCATCAAAAGTAGGTAGAGAGAATCTACCCAAGGTATGCTAAAGGCACTGTCTTCTTCTACTGTAGGTGTTGGATCTTTCTTCTTTGAGTTGACAGAACTTTGGGAAATTGAGATTCTCTTTGAATCTCTCTAATAGAGACTCATATTCTTGGAGATAATAACCAAGAGATGCCTCCTTTGGTGTTCCTCCTTTTCCTTCTTTCTTTGACAAGAAAGTAGGCATGATCCATCATTTTAAATCAGGTTGTGTGGCTGAATTCTCACACACGTGGTAAGAAGTACTGGGGATTTCTAGATGTAAAAACCCTCCTGAGGGATCTGCTTGTATTTCCCTCTTTATTCCCCAAATTTCTTCTTTCAGTTCATGCATAGCTTGAGAAAGAGTTTTAGTAAACTCTTCTCTCTGCAAAATTCCAGATAAAGGGTTTGGACCCTTCACTTCTGCATCTTCAGTGTAATCACACTTCTTCATCAGTATTTTCTTTCCATGAAAAGAAATATTGGCTCTTAAATAAGAAAAGGACAATCTGTGCCAAGATAGTTGCTCTGATACCACAAGGCCCAAACACTACACCAAAATCCTGGACTATTAGTGAGGGTAGCAACCCAACGCGTTAAGGGTGGGCTAAACAACCCACCAGAGCATCTGAGGGTGGCAGCTAAACAACCCCTCATTATGGAAACCTAGAACACATGGTAGGGCACACCCTAAATAGGAATATTAAATCCCACCACGCTCCGTGAGTCTCGACCTCGAGATCTCGGCTCTGATACCACTGTAATATCCCCAAATTGGAATTTCTATCTAGGCATGCCTAAAAAATGCATTTTTTGCGAATGACTACTATAGAATTGAAATTCAGCCCTTGGATCCCTTATATCTAATAATCTAAGATCCAAATCCAAGAGGAGAGCAGAAAAAAATCAAATTAGGTGGGTTAAATAGATCTCCCACACCTAGTAAGGCTTGGAAATTTCCCAAGGAAGGGGCTACAACAATACAAAGAACACTACCCAGAAAATAACACAGTTTTAGTTAAAAACAATAAGAGACCAATATGATAGCTCAGAAATATCTTATACAATGGTAAATCATATTTACAATGTGGCTCAATCAATGTACAAGAGAAATATGGTAGACTTCCATGAGAAAAACCCTCGAAAAGAGGTGTTGCAACAATACATTTGACTGCAAATCCTTGATAGCATTATTTTTATGAGCATACAGTAGTTTTAGCTTACAACTCAGATATAAAGCAGATATTTGTACACAATATTAGATCTATATCAGATATGTACACTAGAATGTCTCTATTTTACATACCCCTTGGGGTTTTAAGAAAAACATGAAGTACAAAGAGTAGATCTAAGATCTAATGCAACAGATCTGTAGATTTCTGTAGAATTATTGAAGCTTATACAGGAGTATTTAGATCGGATCTAAATATGACATGGATAATAACATAAATCCATGGATCACCATAGTGAGAGACAAATTCTCATCACTAGATATCACTCCTCAAATGTTGCCAAAACTCCCTGCAACTCTTCTCTTGTAGATAACACAGTCCTAGAAGATATAGCGCGTTGTATGCTTGATGTACAATTTGGCCTGATGCCAAGGTATGGATCTGAAGCTCTGATGATACAATACACTCTTGCCAGGGGGATAGAAGGATTTCCCACTAAAAAGAGGCACTAGAATGGCTTAGATCTGAACAGATCTAGCCTCCATTTGCTGCATCTTACAAAGACAACCAAACCCTCAACAAGATCTGCATTGTATTTTGAAGTAGAAGCTTGGCCAAATGACTGATAGTGGACAAGAAATGCAAGACTCTTCCAAGAGGCCTCTCAAGGGAAGAGGTGGGATTCCCGATCAAGAGCACCCAAGTGCTAAACAACATTATTCTCAGCTAAAAAACTAGAGAATGAGAAGTGTATAAACAGACAAATCCTTCCAAGACAATATCTTCAACAACCTCCCTTATGCTGCTCTCCTCTTTCATTTATAGGATGAAAGCCTTGAAAAACCCTAAACCATCTCAATGGTTTAGCTCCTTTCACATGTGTAGCCTCCAACTAGATATGTGTTGTGCATATAGGAGGTACATTGCATCTGGAGAGTGCCGTGGATTTGGTCCTGTTGACCCAGTCAATTGTCACAATCCATTTCACACATAAGGGAGTTTTATTAAGGCAGCCTAGATTTAGCCTTGTTCACATTGGGCATTGATTTATTTACTTTTTTTAGGAGTTTTTATTATCCTCCTTTACACATTTATTCTTGCAATAAGAAAATGAAACAAAATTGTATATTCCCATTAGCTTGGGCTAATTGGGAATATTACATTCTGCCATCCTTGATTGTAATGAATACAGTTGTTGAGGCACATTAATATGTGGCATTCCTATTTATGTCACCAGAATAACCACGAGCCATCCTTTCTCACTGAAGATAGAGGTTGAGTTTCCTCATTGACTCTAAGCATAATTGTGTTCTTTTGATCGAAGTTCTATTATGGACAGGCCGAGACTCTTAACTGGTCAGACGAGGTAGCTGCCATTATCACCCTTGTGCATGTAGAGCCCAAAGACACAAGTTTCAACAAAACAAGTGAGCGACATGTTGTGAAAATGTATTGGGTCAAGCTCTTGGTAGTTTATTGATGAAGGGAGGAACTGATACGTAGAGAGATAAAATTAGTCAATGTAAAACCTGTTATTAAGAAGTCGATTTCCACTAGCATTGCATTTTCAAATTTCTGAATAAAAACAAAGTTGGGATTCCTTGAGGGTAAGGGGAATCATATCACCTTGTTGGATTGGATCACTGAGATGATAGAAGAGATTCACTGAAAGGAATAAGAGAAGATGCAGTTGAGTGCCAAATCCACTCTATCATAGAAAAGTATTTCTAGAATTTAATTTCTATGCAAATTTCTATTTTCTGTGATTTGTGAATTTCTATTACATGAAAACCTATAAGTCACTATTTTGTTTTGTGGGATATTAGATCCATTGTTTAAAGTTGTAAACTCTGTTGCGAATCCAAAAAACCTGTCCCTCGTGCTATGTTTTTTTTATTTTCTTTTGTAAGAGTTGATCAATCACGCTGGAGTCTACATTGAAGATAATACTTTAGAAATTATTTGTAGAATGTTGCCAAGAATGAAATATTGAGTCATCAAATTGTTGCAATTTGTGAATTTGATTGACTATGTGAATCATATATGAAACCAATTGGAGCTTGATTGAGATTTATTTCTTGTAAATTGTGAAGAGTGATGTGTTAGAGGATGTTCATATTGGTGCAGTGGTAATGGAACAACTAGCTTGTAGGCAGGTTGTTGGGTTCGTGCTTGGTTGAAGATATCAATGTGAAATATTGACTCTATAAAATTGTGTTGAAAAGCGTGATAAGGGTAGGACAGATTTTGGTATGTACACAACATGGCTAGAGTGGTTATGCGGCTGTGGAATTCTGTGGATTCCTCTTCCATTTTTTCCAGAACATAGCCCACAATTTTTTTGTTGTCATCCTCGGCCACATACACAAGTTTCAGCCATGAGAGGGTGCGGAAGAAGTAATACCTCATCTGGTAATTCTCTGACACACATATGATATTGCATATATTCATTGCGAAGAAGTAATTTATAGTGTCTTGATGAATGCATACATGCGGCGGGATTTGTTGATAGCTTCCATGCTGCTTCGAGCAACTCTTCAATGATCATGATAGCGCTCCTCTCCAACAACATTACAGATTTGAAATATCATTAAAAACTTTTATGATTCTTTACATCACTTCTCCAAATACATATTTTTAAGGTGTGATTTAATTTTAAAAGGAATATTCTGTTTTTCGAAAGTGACTTCATAAAATGTTTTAATGAAAATTTAAGGGGATTATTTAAAGTGCATGGTTAATATACCTTTACATAACTAGTTTGTAAAGTTTAAAAAGAAACTTTAAATGAAAGCTTTTTCTCTATAAAATGTTAAATCTTCCTTCATTTTTTAAAAGTGAATTCATACATTTTTATGTAAATTTAACGACAGACTTAATACACTCATGAGAGAGAATAAGTGGAAACACAATTAGTGTGTTTTAATGAGTTTTTTCTATAAGGTGTTGAGAGATTAGGTGTGGTTATTTTTATAGTATTGGAGTGAATTATATTTGGAGTAATAAGTGACTTTTGTAATGTATTTTGGAGTGTTAAGTTGAAGTAATTATGTGGAGGGATACAACATTGATTTTTTTGTAAGTTTGGTGTGATTAGGTTTTCAAAGGAAAGCTCATTGTTGTAGGAGGTTGAGTAATTTTTGAAGACATTTTTCTTCCAAGAAGTTCTGGAACTTTGATTCCATGAAGATGTTGTGAAGCTAAAATATTATGTTGTCCAAATTTTAATAAATAATACATATATATATATATATATATATATATATATATATATATATAGATATATATATATATATATATATATATATATATATATATATATATCTATATATATATATATATATATATATATATATATATATATATATATATATATATATATATATATATATAGATATATAGATATATATATATATTTGTTGTGATTGTGTCCTAGATCTGCCCGAAATTGAATAAGCGGATCTTAGGTAAACCGTGTGTAGTGAATTTATGTGCATGATTTGTGTCCAGTTTCTAAAACCACTCTTCTTGTAATATGGTACACAAAATTACACAACTACATGCACATAAGAAAGCTTAAGTATGCATGTCATCACACTTAATTAATCAAGCTCATGTAATCAAGCTGGAGTACACAAGCAAAAAAAAGCACAATGTATTTATGTGACACATCATTAACTCGATAAAGAGATATTCAAATGACATATTTTAATCAAAGAAATCAAGTTGAAGCTACAAAATCAAGCATTCCAAGCCAAGACAACATCAGCCTCAACAAAACTTTTTGTATAACTTGTCGATAAATATTTTTGTAACTAAGTTATATTGTACAACTACATTCTCGGTTTAAACCGACACCCTAATTTGAATTGGTAAGGTGATTACATTAATTCGAGTAAGTATTCAAGTGATTCATCAATATTGAACTTGTCATTTATCTCTTTGGCTCAATTTCGACAGTGTTCAACACCCTTCTTTTGCCAATAAGCACAATCAAGTCAGTACAAATTTCACAACATCAAGTGAGCTAGCATGAAATTCATTGAAGCAACAATCAAAGCAAGAAAACGAGTTCAATTCTACCGCAATTAAATGTAATATTTAGACAACAACCAAACAGGTTGGAATCTACATCAAGTGAGTGTGGGTTCTAGTGAGAGTGAAACAAGAAAAACAAGTTTCACTAAGCAAGAGATCAAGAAAATTTCAAAGCAAGCGATTGTGTCATTCAAATCAAGCGAACGAATTCAACAAGTTCAGGTAAAGTGAGAAATTTCAAGACAAGCGAGCCTGAATTCAAGCGAGTGAGTTCACATGGCATACAACATCAAGTTTTTACAAATTATTCACAATTTGATCCTATCAAGTGTTGAAGATATGTTGTAGATCACCAAAGAAACTCTTTCTAATATTTCACGGCATCTACAATAGAAAAAATGAAACCATTGAGTTCCTTCAACTAGAGTCACATCTACAAAGAAATGAGTTGCAAGAAAAGAGTGATTCTTCCAAGTATTTGAATCGTACAGATACAGATGAGTAGATGCCATTCATCTAAACAACTTCAGGTGTCAAATTTGCTCAAGTTAAAATTTCTTCCAAACCAATCATCAAGCCATGGGAAGAAATCCAAAGTAACATAAATCGACGAGGCTTACGATATGTCAAAGATGACACCAACTTGCATATCCAAGATTATTCAAAGCCCATTAATTTCTTAAGTGTAGGATTTCTTGAAAAAGTCACCTCCACATGTTCTGAGAAAGTTGTAGACAAATAGAAATGCATGCAACTCGAACTTGCAGTCAAACTGAAATGTCCTCATTCTCAAAGAACAGGTCATATGGAAGATCAGTGTTTTGATCTCCATCCTTGTCACCATTCTGGCAAGCCAAATCATTCCTCAGAGAAATGCTACAACCAAAAATAATCATCAAGATTAAATATCGACTATGAATGGATTAATCCTTGGGAATGGTCGTCCACAGTCAAAATATTGTATCAGTTCTACAACCGAATACAATTACACCTAGTGCAGCCGATAGTGAAAAGAAGATGGTACTCTAATGAAGTTGAACGGGGGAGTACACCAGTGCACCACTCCTACACCTGAAGGGGGGAGTTTAGGAATACTTTTCAAAGTATTTTCTGTCCTTATAGCTAATAAAGACGAGAAAATAATATTGAAGTTTAAGGTGGTTCTTAGACTAAAAGTTTTGAAAACATCAACAAAAGCAGCTAGTGGGCATCTTCAGCAGGCAATTGGCATTCAAACATCCAAGAAGCCAGTGGGCATAAAAAATGACCAGTTTCTAAAAACATCAACAAAATCAACAGTGATTTTTTTTTTACATCATCAACATCATCAGCCAGTGAGCTATCATCATCAAAATAATTTCTAGTGGGCGTCTTCAAAATTTTGTCAGTGGAAAAGCAGACTCGCAAGTGGGTGATCTCAAATTTTGTCAGTGGAGAAAGGATGTTGATTTCAAGAAAATGACAGATGGATCCTTTTGTAGCTTGGCACATGATGAAGTTGTCAAGAAAAATTCAGAGATTAGTGAGACATGCAGCTAACTCATGGTCTCTTCAGATTACAGTTTTTTCGGCATCCAACTTTGGCAGTTTTTCAAGCAGTGTTTTTTAGGAGAAATATGTTCAGCATGATAACTTGGAATATGCTTCCTCATTCTTATTTTGGAATTATCATTAAGGGGGGGAATGTTAGCCTCTTTCTCATAAATAATTATAAAAGAAAAGTTAATTGAATTATTTAAATATTGAAAGTTAGGAATTTATGCCTAACTCTCTAGATTGGGTTGTTCCTCTAAGTTAGGAGTTAGTTTAGGTCTAGAGATTCTCTCCACCTAACTAGGGTCCTATATTGGTGTATGGTTGAGAATTTTTCTCAACCAAAGTTTCCAAGATACATGCACTATCTTGAGACACATTCTCCTCATCTATTTATTTGTATTATACCATTATTTTAATAGTATGATAGTGAGGAATGTTGTGAGGCTGAGGCCTTTTCTTCCATGTCTGTGTTTATATGTTTTTGGTGTTTTTTCTATGTGTGTTAATTCTTTGTTATTTTCAACATAAATGACATGTATATGGTTCCCAAAACACTATAAAATGCATTAAAGTTTATGGGAGAAATGACATGTACATGGTTTTGAAAAACACTAGCATTTACATTAGACATATATTAAATTAAATTTTATTGGAGAATGGCATGTACATGGTTTTCCTTAAATTTTATGGAATAAATGACATGTACATGGTTTGCCTTAAATGTTATGGTAGCAATGACATAGAAATGACATGTATATGGTTCCCAAAACACTAGCAAATGCCTTAAAATTTATGGGATAAATGACATGTACATGGTTTTGAAAAACACTATCATTTTCCTTAAGAATATATTAAATTAATTTTTATGGGAGAAATGACATGTACATGGTTTTCCTTAAGGTTAATGGGAGAGATGAAATGTACATGGTTTTCCTTCAAGTTTTCCTTAAGGTTATGGGCGAAATGACATGTACATAGTTTTCCTTAAAGTTTGCATTAAATTTTATGGGATAAATTACATAGAAACATCATGTACATGGTTCACAAAACACTAGAAAATTCCTTACAATTTATGGGACAGATTTACAAATTTTATGGGAGAAATGACACACTAACAAATGCCTTAAATGGGAGAAATGACACACCAACAAATGCCTTAATGTTTATGGGAGAAATGACATGTAGAGTGAGTGCCAGTAATAAATCACTATGAACACACATATCTGAACATATAATTTCCATTTCTAAGCATTTTGATCTTGCTAACTGTCACTGTCTATATTTTCACATTACCTTGTGTTTTTGGTGTCAATGGTATTTGAAAAATGGTTTTATGCCACACATTTTCGGTTGATATTGATAATTTTCCAAACCCATCCATATATATCATAAAATATATGGTATTATATGGTATTTTAAAAATGGTTTTTTTCCACACGTTTTGTGTTCATATTGATAATTTTCCAAACCCATCCATATAAGTCATAAAACTTGGACTAACGCGACATTGATAATTTTCCAAACCCATCCATATAAATCATAACAATTGGACTAAAATGAAACGATTTTAGTAAAATTTATAGAAACGATTGTAGTAAAATGCATAGAGACAAGAAAACACCAACTGTGGACAACTTCCAAGGGAGAGAATTAGTAGCATTGCATCAACTGAAAAATAAATTAAAAAAAAAACCATAAAAAAAGAATATCATAAACCATAACACCTTCTCACCTTCGCTTTCTCCCCTCCTCAGCCTTGCAACAACAAGGAAGCAATGGAGCAGCGAGACAGAAACAGAGCAGCGCAATGCCGAGATAGCAAAACAGAGAGAGACAAAAACAAAAAAGAGAAGCTAGACATAAACATAGCCGCATGATTTGTGTTGATATTGATAATTTTCCAAACCCATCCATATAAATCATAAAACTTAGACTAAAAGGAAATGATTGTATTAAAATATATAGAGGCAAGAAAACACAAAATGTGGAAAACTTCCAAGGGAGACAATTAATAACATTTCATCAAATGAACAAGTTAAATTATAAGAGAACTTCATACATAGATAAATGTCCCAAGGACTTCGAAAAGGATTACAGAATCACGAAATAACTTCAAAAATGATGATAGGGCTTCTGACATAAGAGAAAATTAGGACAACCCTAAAAATATTACACACAACATAAAGAGGGACCTTGTTAAATATGACATAGATTCAAATAACATGGCCACAACAACAATAAGGATGATATAATCATGAAATAACTTCAAAAAGGATAACAGGGCTTCTGACATAAGAAAAAATTAGGATGACCTTCAAAATATTACACACATCGACATAAGAGAACATTAGGACAACCCTCAAAAGATTACAAACATCAAAGACATTGGGTTCAATGAATTATATCAGTGAGCATAATGCTTGTAGAATTCTCTATGGAATTAGAGTGATGTATCATCTAAACCCATCAGGCACACTACATACATGGTGAATTTTCATCTTATCCTAAGCGTAGTTTACTTTACAGATAAGTCACTATATTGATCTTGTTTATTATTATATGCGAACGTTGGAATCATTTACAGATAATGATGAAAATAAATAATATACTCATGCACCTTTTCTTGAGTAGGAGTCACATAATGAACCTTCTTTAAGAAAAAATAATGAATAAATAACGGAGAATAATGAAATAATGACTAATAATAGAGAATATAAATAGTAACACTACGTAGATAAAGTAGTGTCTAAATTACGTCTTATTGCTTAAGACATTTTCTATCCAGCTAGTGGCACTTACTGCTAAAACCTTCATACACAACATTAGATAATTCTATGTGTGATACCATGTTTCCTTAACCATCTACTCAATATCACTAATCCAGAGCCATGGTAAGATAAATTAGTGCACTTACTAATTAAGGAGAAATACAAAAAAACCTAGTATGTGTTTTAACTAGTAACGACATGCTCTGAATGGAGGGTGTGGGTGGATAATTGAATGGGAACAAGCCTAAAAATGACTGATAATGAGAATGAGTGATGATTTATAGGCCAACTCATTAGGCTTTTGGAGGGGCCGCCTTTAGAGACTAGCTTATTAGTCTGTACCAATAAGCCAGCCTATGCTAGACTAGCTAAAGTATTAGCTCTATGGAAAATTTATTTCTCTCTCACTTACCATAATAGCTACCTTAGTATTAACTATTAGTAGAGTTGTATTTAAGCTATTCCATTTGAAACCGTAGGGAAGGTAAGTAAGGAATGGTTTTGTTTCATTTTCTTTCCTGTTTTATTCTGTTCCACTTTTATGATAAGCTCAGTGATGTCCCATGTAAGGGTATATGAAAAGGATATGTGGTCTTATCAATGGATTAATATATGAATTGTATCTGTGAGCTCAGTGCAACAAATGAGCTTCTCATCTTATGGTTTTTTGGCTACTATAGACAGATCATTTTTTACTATTTTTTATTATATTTGCATAACCTACAAATACTTGCAAAAATTTCCTATTGATCAATTTATGTCTATCATTGACTGTTAACACAGATGTAAATTTGTTATTTTATTCCCGCTCTATTCTATTTCATCTTTATGATAACCTCAGTGATGTCCTGTGTAAGGGTATAAGAAAAGGATAAATGTGCTTATCATTGGATTAATATATGAACTGTATATGTGACTTTAGCGCAACATCAAAGATTCTCATGTACTGGTTTTTTAGCTAATATATACAGAGAATTTTTTTTACTATGTTTTATTATATGTACATAACCTATAGCTACTTGCATGAACTTCCTACTGATCAATTTATGTATATCATTGACTATTAACAGAGATGTAAATTTTTCATTTACTTCATTCTTTATTCTGTTTCATTTTTATTATAAGCTCGATGATGTCTTGTGTAAGGGTATATGAAAAGGCTAAATGGGCTTAATAATGGATTAATATATGAATTGTATTTGTGACCTCAATGCAACAAGAAAGCTTCTCATTTACCGGTTTTTTGGATAATATATATAGAGAATTTTTTTACTATGTTTTATTATATGTACATAACTTACAACTACTTGCAAGAACTTCCTACTGATCATTTTATTTCTATCATTCAATGCTAACAGAGATGTAAATTTTTTAATTTATTTTCCAGTTATGTAGCTGATATTAATATTCTAAATTGTATCTATTAAATCCCGGATAGCGATAAATACCTAGAAAAAACGAGAGGATAGTGAGAGCGCACACGACAAGAAGAAAATGAGAGCACACACAGTGAGAAAAAAACACACCTGAAAACTGCAAACTCACTTGCAAACACACACAGGAAATGAAAATTAAAAAACATAAAAGAAACACATCATAAAAATAACAGAGTCTCACCTTAGCTTTCTCCCCTCCTCGCCCATGCAACAGCAAGACAACAACAAAGGAATTCAATGATGAGACAAAAAGAGAAGCTAGACAAATAGAGGAGAGCATCCAGATAAATAGTGCAGCGCAACGGTAAAGAAAACTTTTTGCAGTCTAGGGTCTGGTATATTTATAACAAAGAGTTCAGCCAAAGTATTTTAAAAAGTTCGGCTAAACTAATAGTTCGACCGGAATATTAGTTTGATCGAACTGTTGTTGCCAGTTTACCATATTTGGCCAAAAATCTATTTACCCATGCCATCAATACGTCATCAATATTAATGGTAGAAACAGTTCGACTGAATTATTTTCAAAACTTTGGCCGAACTGTGGCGAAAAGGAAATTTCGAACACGTTTCTCATGGAATTGTAACCCACCTTCGTGGTTTTACCCATAGGAATTGTATCAATTTTGTTCTCTAAAGTCAAAATATAATAAAAAATTTTGGTTTTATTATTATGGCACTCCCCACAATGATATCCCTAGCCATCATAGTTGGGTCCAGAATTGATCCTAAGCATACCATAATGGTCGATAGTTTTCAATTGTATTTTTATTTACTACTTTCCATTTAATCCACTTTTACACTCACATAAATATATTCGTGAATTCCATTTTATTTATGTATGAAAATATTTTTAAAATTGGATTTTAAAGGAGGAGTTCCACCTCTATAAAAAAAAAGAGGAAATTTGAATAGGTTCCTAAGAAGTTGATGTTAATTTTTCATAGGACTATATTTCTCTTTGCTTTCATAATTTCATTTCTTCATTCACACATTAATTTCACGCCATAGCATCATAACATTATTCATATTTACGTACATATTAATTAGCATGTGCAACTATGTACAATTAATAATAACAACATCACAAATGCAGAGAAATATAAATGAACATAGGACAAAAGACATGCACACATAGAGACACCAGGATTGGTCCAAGACTAGGGAAAACCTCACTATGGGGAAAACCCCTGAAAATTATTCTTCTTATATTTTCATCAAATTATTCAGTAAAAAAGAGTACAATTATCCATTCATTCATATCTTCATAATGCAATAAAGTAACCAACACATCCATAATATAACCTTAAACATACTTCTACTAAAGTATTTTTATTATGAGAACTCTAATGCACTGTCACTGCCTATAGCATATTGTTGAAAATTTTTGTTACTGAGTGGAAAATTCGGAGTGTTGTAGATTCATATTTGAGCACCAAATATACCTTTTGAGGACCTAGCCAAACCCTTGAGCCCTTATGCCTGCGACTATGGGTTTGTGGCCTCTACCAAGACACTTAATTCCTGCGACTATGGAAGAGTGCAACATGATCTACCTCTGAAGCCCTAACCAGATCGTTGAGCCTATGTGCTTGTTGTTATGGGTCCTTTGATGCTACCAGGACAATATGTGCCTACGAATATTGAAAATTTCAACCTAGCTTTCCTATGAACCCCTAGCCACACCCTTTACCTATTGTGCCAGCAGCTATGACACCCTGGACGCAGGAATAAGTCTTTGTGCCTACGGATATGGCCAAAAAAATTATGTATTAAGCCTGTGACTCAGATCTAGAAAACCCTAAATGAGAGGGAGCCTCTCACATGTGATTTCATACCCTACACAAACTCTTTTCATCAAACCTGTGTGATCCAGGAAAAGATATACGAACAATTACACATAATTAAAATAGAAGATGGCTTGAGACATTTTGTGAGAATGAGCTGGAGGTCGTTATTATTTATAGGATTTCATGAGGGTCTACTTGGGTTTGAGGCCAACTTAACCAATTCCATGCCTTCTTACATCGACACGTTCCATTTTACATTATTAAAATAAAATAATTCACAAATTAACTTCTGCTTAACCAAATGAGGTGATATTTACATCTATTTTTGTCCTTTTAGAAAGAATAATCTATTAAAATTATTATATTCATCATATGATTTTTCCAAATTATAATTTAACTACAATTAGATAATTTTAACTCTCCCCATCAACTAGGGAGTATTACTCTTGCCAATATCTATGCATAAAGAAATATGCCATTATGGTATCATCAATCATCATTACCTATCCTCACGGGTAATATAGTCAACATGACGTGATTTTAAATAATTATCAATGATTAATGTACTTCTCATGATTATTCTTGTATATCTCCTGATTGTTTCTGCTCGTATGCTGAACATTCACAAATATAGAAGAAGAAGAATTTATCATCATAGGGGAGCTTAGGGTACCACCCTTTACCCACCAGGATATCATTTGGAATCTCTTTCAATATGCTAATACCCGAGATGTCATCATCAATCATCATCAAAGAACATCCTATCAAGGAACACATCTTGAATTGTAACTGTGTCAGGGAGCATATCTCAACCTAGAATCTCATGGGGGATATTTACATGTACAACCCCATAATGATAAATAAGGTATAAAAAGAAAGAGGGGAGCCCATATTGACCCTCAGAATGAATCGAGGAGCTCAATCTCAACCTGGAATCACATAGGGTTATCTCAAACCCTCCTATTTCCTATTTATCTTCCCATCGATGATACTGAATAGTCATGTGGTAGAAAAACTACATCATAATTGCTTGGTTTTTACACCCAAGGTACACTCTCGACCCATTAGAAAAAAAATGAGAGGTATTCCTGAAACACCCTGCTAGTGGGTATGATGTCAACTAGGGTATACTCTACAAAGACAAGATAGGGGAGAAACTTTCTCTGACTGTACGAAGATAAGGGAGAAAAATATTTAACCCTATGGGTAACAGATAGGGGTCATGCCCTATTTTCTATAGTTCCCTCAACCCCATGAGCCCTCTATCTCATTTCCTCACCATGTGAACTCAGCCAGGGAGGAAGAGTTAGCTTACTGTCCTCGATTAGTGTTGCTCTCATCATACTCGAATCTGGTATCTACTTGTCTCAATAGTAGATGATTCCTTTTCATACAATATATCAAATAAAATATTATATTATAACATAAATAATCATAAAAGGATACCATAATCATTCCCCATATTAAGGAGATGTCGATCACAAGCCTATGCTTGTCTCAAACAACTACACTGTCTCAATATATGGAGAAATAAAATTCCAAACTATATATATATATATATATATATATATATATATATATATATATATATATATATATATATATATATATATATATATGATTCTCTATCGATGCAATGTATCCACGTCTTATCCAGATAATGCTGAGACAACTCTGTAAGGAGCTTCTACATCCTACCTCAGACCTAGCAATGCTATAAATATCGTATCCAACCTCGGTTGTGCTATGGACATTTCATCCAAGATATTATGGCATATATCATATTAGGCCAACATCCAAATGTGCTCAATAATAATAAAATTCATCCATGCATTCACATATCATAATAGAAATATCTCAACCTTAAAAAATAGAACGATTCATTTAGAAATTTTAAAGGATGTTTAGTGGAAACTACAAGTGAATGAAGAAACTCAATTTAAGTTCTATACACATGATATACAGATGCATCTTCAAAACGAAACATTAATATTTCAATAAAATGTCAGATGCCATGTCAAGTTCAACAAAATTTCAACTTTCAATCAGAGTGTCTAAGGATTTACATTTACATTACAAAAATATATTTTTCAATATAGGATTTCTTTCCCAAATTTTAGAAATCAACTCATCATGCCATGATACATTATTTCAAGCTTCAGAGGCCATCTCCCTCTTAGTTAGTTCATTAGAGGCTCATCACTTATCAAGGGTAGAACTCCAGTATGTAAAACCAAAGACATAATCAAAATGAAGTCCATACATTGGAACTCATCATCCTGACTTCGTCAAGTAACTGCCAAATATGGAAAAATATGAATAAGGGAGCTTGCATCACTGAATGATCTCTACAAGTATAATGCCTTACCAAGCCAACATAATAATCCTGACATTAATCAATTATGTGTCAACAAAGTGAACTCATTATATTTTAGAATCCATAACAAAAACTATTATCAAATGCATTGATACCATAGTATCGATTATTTCAACCAAGTGATGCATATAGCTCATGTCAAGTCTTGAATTCATTTATTGTCAAGCCAACAAGTCAATCATCTATAATTCCATTAAAAATAATTTCTATCTCTAGATGCAAATGCATACACCATCGATGAGTTGTGCTAGTTCGGGAATGATAATTATGAAAAATTCATCCATTGTGCTAGGAACAAGGAGGGCAATCCAAAACCATTTTTTTGAATACTCACATAATTCAGTGAAGGTCACTATGCCCACATAGCATTGACATTGAGGAAAATAAAAAATTATCATATTAAATAATTATTCATCCGCTAAAGTCCAAATTTGTTATAATAGAGAGATCTATAATCCAAATAAATGTGTCAAACATCAATGGAAATTTTTGTGTCCTTGTTTAGGATCATGTCAAAGTTCCAAACACAACACATCTATATCAATAAGCCAAATCATGTCAAATGTTTGTATAAAAAAATTCAAACATAATGACACATTCATATGAAGATCTTGGTCACCTACAAAAACAAGTTCAGTTCAAACATACACACTGATATCTACAGCACATATTTAGAACTGGAATCTTCCAAGTGACCATTTGATTTCATGCTCAATCCTTCATTACCTGTGATCAGAAATTTTAACCAAACAACTTCAGAAATCAATTTAAAATTGAAGGGTGTGTCAACAATCCCCTAGTTCAGAGCACATACCTTTTTCATGAAAAAACTTCACTTTTTTTCTTGAACACATAGTCACACCTATGAGCATTCATTTGTGCGAGTGAGGCTCAGACCTCGACTATGGATCAACAAAGTCAGGTACCATAACTATCTCAAATACCCATAAACATACTTCAATAGAACATATAATTTCATCTTCATTCATGTCATCTAAATTTATTTACTAGAGGCATGAAACAATAGATCTGTTAGATCATAAACATATATCTATCATGATCATCAACATCATGTCATCAATATTTCATCAAGGGTTACACTTGAAATATCAGGGTAACAGGAAGATGTGACACCATATCACAAATATTATGAACACAATAACAATTCATCAAGTTAGGGAATTTAGTTTCACCATATGCCATGACCAAAGGTAGTAGGAGATATAGAATATCAATCTCATAGTTATACCTATATCATCATGTTTACCAATACCATGTTTATCATGATCAATAGGATCAAGTTAGGTTATTCAAAAAATATTTACCAAAAGAATGTAAACCTCTCTTTCCATGGGCCTTCATCATGTTTGACACAAGAATTATCAGTAATATGATGTAAAGGAATTAATGAGCTATCCTTCTATGATAAATCCATCATCAATACTATCATATTATAGAGTCAAGGTGCTATAATTATTCAATTTATCCAAGAGATAGATGTTAGCCATACATCATGTATACCATTACGTCCAAGATAAAAAATAATTAGCTTTCGAGAATATCATTAACATCAAAATGTTCAATACCAGGTGCACCATTTCACTATAGGAAGCATAAATCAAAATTACTTCCATATGCATGCATGAGCCATTTGCGAAGGAGACATTCTCAACATATCATAGGGCTAACCTCACCATCAAGGTTACTGCTGAAATAAAGCATGCCATGCATACCTTGTAGAACTCAAATAACTATGAACCTTCACATAGGAAACTTTTAGTGCTTGTCACCTTTTCATCAAGTGTGTCTTTACCTTTTCCAGAACTTTATTTTATTTCATGCATCATAGATGGTCCTAAATAAGGATCCATTCATCACATCTCATCAATATGGCTAGAAAAATCCATGTACAAAAAATATACATGTAGGAAGTATAGGAAATAATCATCATAATTAGATCCATAATTCTAAACAAGATTAAAGTCATAAGTGAAGGAATAGTTATCCTCAATAAGAGATGATCCCCTCCCTCTTGAACCAACCTTCAAGAGTCATCCATAGACCACATAGCGATTTTTTCATTCTATAACCATTATCAACAACCAGGTTTACTAGAGACTATCCCATCAAGGGCTTCATTTAGATCTACACATCTTGACTTTGATCATGCAAGGGTTTCATCTCTCAATTATTTTCAATAAACTAGGGTTTCTCTCAAACCCTAACCATCAAAGCCTCATGCATTAAATGCCTATGGTTTTCTCCATAACGTATAATTCTTGTAGGTATCCACGATCCTCTTCTTTATTCCATCAAAAGTGTCTCCATGGGGGTGATCTCCAAGGCTTTTCTTTGGCCCAGCTCTGATTCCATGTTAATTTTTCGTAGGGATATATTGTAATATTTTTTTATAATTTCATTTCTTCAATAACAAATTAATTTCACCCCATACCATCATAAAATTATTCATATTTAGCTAAATATTCATCACCATATGAAACTATGTATAAAGAACAATAAAATCATCATCAATGCATCAAAACATAAAGGAGCATTGGAAGAAAAGCATGCACACATAGAGACACCAGGTTTGGTTCAAGACCAGGGAAAAACACATTATGGGGAAAAACATTGAAAATTATTCTTCTTACACTTTCATTAAATGATTTATTAAATAAAAGGAAAATGATCCATTTACCCATATCTTCATAATGAAATAAAGCAACTAGCACAACAATAATATAACCTAAAACATAATTCTAGTAAGGGATCATGATTATGAGAACTGTAATGCATTTTAACTACCTATAGCATACCGTTGAACACATGTTTCACTCAGCAGAAACTGCCAAAACATCAGACTGATCTAGATTCATTTTTGAGGGTCTGGTCTTCCTTTTGAGGATGTATTTGTACCCTTGATCCTT
The DNA here is from genome assembly GCA_034641835.2 of Pinus albicaulis. Taxonomy (NCBI): domain Eukaryota; kingdom Viridiplantae; phylum Streptophyta; class Pinopsida; order Pinales; family Pinaceae; genus Pinus; species Pinus albicaulis. The sequence continues at coordinate 29,873 of JAXQQM020086394.1, forward strand.
TGTGCATGTGGCTATGTGTCCCTGGCCACTATGAGGACACTTTGTGCCTATGGATATGGAATATTGCACCTTGATCTTCCTTTGAAGCCCTATCGACACACTTAAGACTCTATGCCTGTCACTATGGGCCCCTCACCACTATGAGGACACTCTGTGCTTTCACATATGGAAGAGAACAACCTGATCCTCATTTGGAGCCCTAGTCACACCCTTGAGCCTCTGTTCCAGTGGCTATGACACCTTAGACACAAGAAAAATCTTATGTTCCTACGGATATGGAAGAGAAATTTTTGTATCAAGCTTGCAACTCATATCCATAAAACCTTATATCAAATCAAGCCTCTAGTGTATGATTTTAGACCCTACACAAACTCCTTTTTTCAAACTTCTGTGAGCCAAGATAAGATATATTAACCAAGAAAAAGAATTCAAATAGAATATAGCCTAATAAATTTTGTGAGAATGAGCTTAAGGTTGCTTCCATTTCTATGCTTTCACGAGGATACACTTGGTGTTAAGGCTAACTTAACCAATTCCACATTTTCTTAGGCCAACCCATTCCATTATACATTAGAAAAATAAAATAATTCAGAAATTAACTTCTTCTTAACCAAATGAGGTGAAATTTAGGTTGATTTGGGTCCTCTCAAAAAGAGGAATCTATTCCAATTATTCTCTTCATCATATGATATTTCCAAAGTGGAATTTACTACAGTTTAATAATTTTAAAAGTTGAGACTTGTCCTTAATAATAAATGAAATAAAATACCCTTTCTCACAATTAGACATGCATAGAGTTTATATAACATCACATATAGATCATTTTTGAGTGATCATATCCATTTACACATGAATCTATGAATTTCATGATAGTTTTTAGCATATGTTAGAAGTATGATTCTAAATTGTGCTAGTGGATGGCCTAATATCCACACCATAGTGTAACCCATAGGTTTCCACTTAAGCAGTTACCTTATACCTTTCAGTAGGCATACTCATAGGTATATATATATAATAATCCAAAATAGATACTGATCCATGGCATAATCCCTGGTCTATATAATATTCATTTTCCTTACATCCATTTATTTGACTATACAAAATATGTACTTCATGTTTATATTCGTTATGAAGTTTATCCATGTAATGGTTTTATTATAGTGGGACTACCACATTTCATTTTTAGAAACCAACCCAAATTCATATTAATCCCATATCTATAAAGTTCCAAGAGGGATCAAATTTCTTGAGGTGCAAATCTCTTTTTTAAGTTCAAAAATTAAGGAAAGGTTTGCACCTCAAGAGATTTGATCCCTCTTAACACTTGATAGACACTAGGTTAAGATGGATCTAGGTTGGCTTTAGTATTTCATGATCACAGGAAAAAAAATTGAACATCAAATTATGTTGATCATTTTAAATATGGTAAATATTTCTAACAATAATTTGATCATTTTAATTTTAAATTTTCTTAGATTCCTGATTATGTTGAGATGATAGCGATTTTTAATAACATGAATGATGAAATAAAATTTTTGAATTTGAGGTGAACATGTAATCGTATTGAATGATCGAAAATGTGAATAATAAAGATTCATTGAATTACAATTAATCTTTATTTTGATCAATCTCAAAATATTTTATTATGTTATTTTTATGGGCATACCTATTAATTTTACCATATTTTCATATCAACAATATTAAAATGGCGGTTGACATCATAGACCATTTAGCTTTTTAACTTCAAATATTGTAGTAAATGTCATACCCTATCTCTCTTTCTATCCAATATTAATAGTACCTTTCTCCAAAGGAAATCGTTGTGACTTATGGAGTGTTAAGCCCCAAATGAGTTTTAATGGAAGTTTTTTCTATTACCTTCCTTGAATGCAAAAAATGTTGAATGGTAAAAAATGTGAATAATAAGAATGTAGTCAATTAAAAATGGTTTAAAGTTTCAAAAAGGAAAAATTGCAGGTAAATGAACACTTTATTTAAGATGAAAGTTCATGTATTTTATTTATGGTTGAATTACTATAACATAGACAATGGACATCAACAATAATTTTTTCTGTTTACACTAAAATAAATGCACATTATTAATACAATTACATTAAAATTAATGTACATTATACATATAGTTACATAAAATCATAAATGATCATCTACACTAAAATGAATGTATCTAGAGAAAGTAATAAAATAAGATTAGAAATCAAAATCTACACTAAAATAAATTAATGCATCTAGTGCATGTACTAAAATAGGATTAGAAATCAACATCTACACTTAAATCAATGCATCTATTGCAAGTAATAAAATAATATTAGAAATCAACAAATACATTAAAATCAACTAATCTAGTGCAATTAATCAAATAGGATTAGGATTCAACATATACACTAAAATCAATGCATCTATTTGAGTGAAAAAGAATATTCATGGATTTATAAATCCAACTTCTTTTACCTTTTTAAAAATCCTTTCTTCCTCGTTCTCTACGGAAAATAATTTTTAGTATTATGTTATACTATAAAATATATGTATTTGTATATGTGTATCTATTTCTTTGTGTCTATCTCCCTCCCTCCTCTTTCTCCTCCCTCCCTTTCTCTCTTCTCCTCCCTCTCTATCTCTCTTCACCCTCCCCTCTCCCCGCACCATATATCTCTATATATCCATCTATATATCATTATCGATGCTTGATATATATAGGGTTAATATAGATGTTGTAGGCCTCCTCTCCTTCTCTTTATCTTCCCTCCTTGTCTTCTATTTCCCTCACTCTCTCTCCATCTTTCCCTTGTCAGTCCCGCTCCCTCCGCCTCTAACTCCATATATCTCTCCCTCCCTCTCTCCTTTTGTCTCTCCCTTATTTTATATCCCTCTCTCTCCCCCCATCTATGTCTCTCTATTTATTTCTCTCTCTCTCTCCATCCATATGATCTAGAATTGTCACTTTATGCAATCAATAACATATGTAAGGTCTAATATTATAGTACCTATGATGGAGATGATTATTGTACATTAAATTACATTTTACATTATACTTTAAGGAATTGAACTTGAATTTGTAGCCCTAGTCTTCTACCGCTCTTGAATTCCATCCTCTCCTTAATTTTTTCATATGCATACAACTACACCCAAGTAGATCATAAATCATAGTCCTTCTCGTTATGCAAACTTCAAAAACACACACACACACACACTCAATGTTTAAATAATAATAATTAATCATATAAAAAATTTCACAACATATAATTAATAAGAAATAAAAGTAATAACTAGTGTCATATACATATTATCCTCAGAAGGTATAATAATATAACACACAGGAATTATGTCATGGATTATATTTACATATGTTTTATTATATTTTTGTAATTTACTTTTTCGCAAGGAAATTTTTTTTGGGTGTGGAGCCTAATTATCTTGTTTATTTTCTATCACAGCATTGGACCCCTGTACCTTGCCACCCGTAATTAAACGTTACTTGCAGGGTCCATGGGAGGTGGCTGCGACTTTATGGAGCCCCCCCCTGGTGGCGAGTTTTGGGGGAAGTGTCCCCGAAGCTAAAAACATATGTAAAATTTCCTTGTAAAAGTATAGTAATTTCTAGTCAATCTAGGTTGTTCATTATACGGATGATCTAACAGTAGAATCTATGTTTGTTTTAGGGTTTTTTGCCCTAGAAGTCAACCCCTCGCTTTGTATGAGGTATTGTATTGCAGTTGTGCATTGTATGTGTATTCTCAGAACAAGAAACAGATAGGGAGACTATGAGAGAGAACAAATGATATTACAACAAATCTGCTATAGGTTGTGTCTCTTCATTTTACTGGATAATGGAAAGCAAGGACTGGCTTTTCGGGGTGGACGTAGCCCAAAATGGGTGAACCACGTATATCTGTCTCTTTGGTTTGATGTGTTTTCTATGCTTGTGTTTTTTGCATATTTTATGTGTTTTATTGCTCTGTAATATATAATTTTTTAACAACTGGTATCAGAGCTGAAGGTCTATTTGGCTAATAAACTCATAGGAAAGAAGGGTTCCTGGTTCGAGTGGGAGAAATGGCAGAAGATGGTAAGTTTAGGGTCGAGAAATTTAACAGCCAAAACTTCCTGTTGTGGAAGATGCAGATGGAAGATTATCTGTATTAGAAATATCTGTACCTACCATTGAGCAGAAAAAAAAAGAAGCCGACGGCTATGACAAATATAGAATGGGAGATTCTCGATAGACCGGCACTCATAACAGTATGGTTGTGCCTTTGTACGTTGGTAGCCTTCAATATTTCAAAGGAAACAACAACAGAGGGTTTGATTAAGGCATTGGAAAAACTATATGAGAAACCCTCAGCCTCAAACAAGGTATTTCTTATGAAATTTTTATTTAATATGAAGATGTTGGAAGGTGGATCTATTGCAAACCATTTAAATGATTTCAATACAGTTACCAGTTAGTTGAGTTCTATGGGGGTAAACTTTGATGATGAAGTTAGAGCTCTGTTATTTTTGTGCTCATTGAAAGAAAGTTGGAATGGTTTAGTTATGGCCATTAGTAACTCTGTCTCTGGATATAGTACTTTAAAGTTTGATGATGTTGTCGGTGCTATTATTAGCAAGGAAATGCGACGGAAAAGCTCCGGTGAGACATCGGGTAATTATTTGAGTCTAGAATATAGGGGAAAAATAAAGGACAGAGGAAAGAGCTCAGGATATCACAGTAAATAAAGGAAAGGAAGATCCAAGTCTAGATTACAGATATTGTGCAAGAAATGCGAAAAGAAATGACACCTAAAGAAATACTATAGATCTTGGAAGGGAAAAGAAGGAGACACACAGCAAGAAAACAATCATGAAGCTAATGTGACAGGTGATGTGTTACAAGATGATTTGATTCTTTCTTTCTAAAATGTTACTAATTCCTGTGTGGTAGATTTAGGGGCCTCATTCCATGCCACAACTGATAAGAAATATTTTCATGACTATGTTCAAGGAGATTTTTGACAAGTTCATTTGGGTGATGATAAACCATGTAAAATTTTCGGAATGGGTAAATTTCTTATAAAACATTAGAATGGGAATGAATGTATATTAAAGGAGGTAAGGCATGTTCCAAATTTGAAGAAAAATATAATCTCAACAGGGCAATTAGGTGGTGAAGGTTGTGTGATAGCTTTCACAGATAAAACTTGAAAGGTCACCAAAGGAGCCCTGGTAATAGAAAAAGGTGAAAATATTGGCACATTGTATTTATGAAATGGTATTTCTAACTATGTTAATGCTTTAATTTCAAAAGGAGCAGATGCAGCATTATGGCATCATAGGCTCGGACACATGAGTGAGAAGGAGATGAATATTCTTCACTCAAGAAATTTGTTGATGGGTGTGAAGAATGTTGATTTGGATTTATGTGAGAATTGTATTTATGGAAAACAAAAGAGATTCAAATTTCTCAGAGTTGGCAAAGAAAAGAAGAGCGGAAATTAGAGCTTGTGCATATATATGTATGGGGACCTGCTCAGGTATCATCTCTCGATGGCTCTCGTTATTATGTTACTTTTATTGATGATGCAACTAGAAAAACATGGATTTATTTTATTTAGAATAAATATGATGTATTTGATACTTTCAAGAAATTGAAAGCTTTGGTTGAGATTGAGACAAGAAAAAAGGTTGAAGTATCTCAGATCAGATAATGGAGGAAAATATTGCAGCAAAGAGTTTGATAGGTACTGTTCAGAGCATGGAATTTGCAGAGAGAAGACAATTCCAAGAACACCACAAGAAAATCATGTGTCAGAAAGGATGAATAGAACAATCATGGAGCATGTAAGGTGCATGAGATTGCATGCATGATTGTGTTTAAAATTTTGGGCAATTTATGTAGATACTGCTATTTATCTAATAAATAGAGGGTCTTCAAGTTCCTTGGATGGTGGTATTCCAGAAGAAGCGTGAACAGGTAAAAAGGTAAACTACTCTTTTTTAAATCCTTTTGGTTGTGAGGCCTTTGTCCATATTAATAAAGAAAACAGAACAAAGCTTGAGGAAAAATCAAAGAAATGTACCTTTATTGGATATGGTGTTAATGATTTTGGTTATCGCCTATATGATTATGAAAATCACAAAATCATTAGGAGCAAAGATGTAATATTCAATGAAAAGGTCTTGTATAAGGATCAGTTGCAGGAAAAGAAACAGGAAAAAGAAAACAAGGAATACACAGTTCTTGATGAGATCACTCAAAAAGTAAAGGTGCCTGAAAATAATAATAATCAACAAGCACAACAATAGCAACCACCACAATAGGATCAGGAACCTCAAACACCTGAAAGTGGTGTTAGAAGATCTACAAGGATCAGTAAACCCCTCGAACGATATTCCTTCATTATATTATTTGTTGTTGACTGATCCTGGTGAACCCAAATGTTATGAAGAAGCAATGTAGGTTGAAAGCATGAAGAAGTGGGAGTTATCCATGGAAGAAGAGATGGACTCTTTAATACATAACTAGACTCGGGACTTAGTCAGGTTGCCTGTAGGTAAAAAAACATTGCAGAATAAATGGGTTTACAGGCTGAAGGAAGAAGATGGAGGAAAACATAGGTATAAAGCTAGACTTGTGGTGAAGGGGCTTGCACAGAAGAAATTTATTGATTTTGATGAAATATTTTCTCCTGTTGTTAAGATGAATTTAATCAGAACTATTTTAAGTCTTGTAGCAGTGGAAGGTTTTCATCTTGAACATTTAGATGTAAATACAACATTTCTCCATGGAGATTTGGAGAAAGAGCTCTATATGCAGCAAATAGAAGGATATGAGGTCACAGGGAAAGAAACATTAGTGTGTCAGTTAAGGAAGAGATTTTATGGCTTAAAACATGCTCCAAGGAAGCGGTATCTAAAATTTGACAATTTTATGTCTGAACAAGGTTATACTAGATATCACTCTGATCATTGTGTTTATCTGAGAAATAAAAATTATGATAGCTATATTATATTGTTATTGTATGTAGATGACATGCTTGTTTCAGTGTCTAACATGCAAGAAATAAATGTGATTAAAATAAAATTGGGAAATTCATTTTCAATGAAGGATTTCGGAGCTGCAAAACAAATCATTGGTATGAGAATAAATAGAGAGAGGAAAAATAAAAAATTTAACACTGTCTGAGAATGAGTACATACAAAAGGTGTTGAAATATTTAATATGAAAAAAGAAAAACTAGTTATTACACCTTTTGCTAGCCATTTCAAACTTAGTAAGAAGATGTGCCCAAAGACCCAAGAAGAAATGGATTATATGTCTAAAGTTCCATATGCATCAGTAGTTGGAAGCTTAATGTATGTAATGGTCTGCACAATGCCTGATATTACATATGCCATGGGAGTCCCAAGCAGGTACGTGAACAATCCAGGAAAAGAACATTGGATGCGAGTGAAATGGATTCTCAGATATTTGAGAGGTACCACAAATCAATCATTATTCTTTGGTGGTTCAACATTGCACTATAGGGATATGTTGATGCAGATATAGCAGGTGACAAAGATAACAGAAGGAGCACTATAGGATATGTATTTATTGTAGGTGGAATAGCTTTCAGTTGGGTTTCAGAAGTCCAAAGTGTTGTTTCACTTTCAACAACAGAAGCAGAGTATGTCGCTGCTACAGAGGCTAGTAAAGAAATGATTTGGTTACAAAGTTTTATGGATGAATTGGGTAATAAGCATGTTATGGGCATGTTATACAATGATATCCAAAGTTCCATTCATCTCAAAAAGATCTCATAATTTCATTCCAGGACTAAACACATACATCTCAAGTACCATTTCATACGGTTAGTATTGGAAGATGGAAAGTTGAAGCTGGAAAAGATACACACTAACCGGAATCCTGCAGATACGCTAACAAAAGTTGTAACCAGGGAGAAAATGAGAATATGCTCAGTTTCAATTGGTCTTCAAGAATGATGATGAAGATGAGAAAAATCCAGGTCCAATGTGGAGTCATTGTCCTGCAAATGAAGCAATGATGGAGTTGCTACAATCAGTCTCCAAGTGGGAGATTTTTTGGTGTGAAGCCTGATTACCTTATTTATTTTGTATCATAGCGTTGTACCCTTGTACCTTAATGGGACGGAAATTCTTCCCATAATTAAATGCTACCTGGGGGGTCCAAGGGGTGGCTGTGACTTTGTGCAGCCTCCCCCTGGTGGGGGGTTTCCGGGGCAACGCCCCCAAAGCTAAAAATAGATGTAAAATTTCCTTGTAAAAGTACAGTAATTTCTAGTCAATTTGGGTTGTTCATTAGGTAGATGATATAATGGTAGAAGCTATGTTTATTTTAGGGTTTTTTTTCCCTAGAAGGAAACCCCTCACTTTGTATGAGGGTATTGTATTGCAGATATGCATTGTATGTGTATTCTCAGAGTGAGAAATAGATAGGGAGACAATGAGAGAGAACAGAGGATATTATAGTGGATCTGCTGTAGGTTTTGTCTCTTCATTTTGCTGGATAATAGAAAGTAAGGACTAGCTGTTTAGGGTGAACGTAGCCCAAACTGGGTGAACCACGTATATCTGTGTGTCTCTGGTTTGATGTGTTTTGTGTGCTTGTTTTTTATGCATATTTTATATGTTGCATTTCTCTGTAGTATATAATTTTCTAACAAAAATCATAATTTCAATAATGAAAACAAAATTACATGTTGTAGATGTTTGCAATGAAATCAATCATTCTTTTTGAAATGGGTGTTCATGGAATGAAATTAAATGAACTACTCCGAAATGGAATTAAATAGGTTACCATTTTCTCCATTTCATCTTTTCTAAATTCTACAATTCTCCTTGGGATAAAGTGGTAATTACAAGTGCTAGATGATTCTCTTCATTCATTCTTGGATTTTCCTTATCTCAATATGAAATTTCAAATACATGATGAAGTTTAAATACCACCGCCTCCTTTGCTTTGAACAGGAATATTCTCTTGATACATTGTGGGGGTTGCGGTCCCTGATGCTTCATGGATTTATCCCCCCTTTTGTACACTTTCTTATGGGTTTTGGGTTTCTTGATTGGTAGGGGGGTCCATTGATTCATCTTCATATTCATCTTCACGAATTTTTTGTGGAAATTTCCATCCATTGGTTTAATTTATTGGTTTCTTCTTTCTTCATGTCTCTTTCTTCATGTTAGGACATGTATTTTGACAATTTCCAATAGTTCTTATTATGTGTCAGGAGGATATGATCTAGAAATCCTTTACTGAGGTTCACCTTAACACAGATTCTAGTGAAAGTGTAGATTTGTTATTTGAATCTTTCTGTATATGTCTTTATCTATTGTCTTAGGAGGTTCAAAATACCTTCTAGCACTTTATGGTGCTAGAATTTTAGAGGGATATTGTGTAATATAACCAAAAATAACATTATTCATACCACAATCTTATTGGCATCAAATTCTATGAGCCATGGGGTGAAATTTTTTTTTATGGTACCTCATAACCATGGGCCCTCTCACATTATATATGCTTGTTCCACCGATGATGAAAAAATTATTATGAATAAGCCCTTGGAGGCGAGCTAGATCTCACAATTTATTGTCGAATTTCTTAAAATACAGTTAAAAAGATCCATTGGTTTTGGCTAGAAACCATTGAATATGTATATGACTCCTTGGGATTTGTATATTGTGCATAGATCATTTGTTTCTCATAAATATACAATCATTTCTAGGATTTGATTCAATTTTCCCACTATATATGGGTTGGGTGTATTGTTTTCATGTTTCGATTTAGCTAAGGCAACCGAATTTCCTTTAAGGATGTCATTGAATGAAGGAGCTCCATTTATGTGTCCTTGATTCCACTCTATTCCTTTGGGAAGATGAGATCCAAGGAGATCCCCTGTGCCCTTTGCATTTCTTGATCCAGAAGAACCTCACCAAAGCCTCAAATTTAAGATGATGGTGGATGACAAAGTAATTTTATAATATTTTATCATGTTGTTATCATACATTTATTTTCCTCTGAAGATCAGAATTTGTGAGATCATCGAGATACCCATAGTATGTAATATTTGTTTCTTCAATTTTTGGATGTGATCTGAAGCCCCAACCCAAAATAAAATTTATTTTCCTGCTAGGGTTTTAAGAAAAAATCTGAAAGGTATGTTTTTTCCCAGATTCGGGGTCCATACTTGATATTCACGCAAGTCGACAATCGGATATACATATAAGTAAGGATCTAAGATAGTTTGACGAGGTTGCAAAAGGAAAAATGACTTCATAAGTGAAAGCCCATCCATGGATACCACCTGATCAACTAAATAAAAATACCTATACATCACATATCAGAACATGAACCAAAAATTGACATTTAATCCTCCATTTGACAACTCAATTCACTTACAAAATTTAGAACTGAAAAAACCTACTTCTTTAACGACATATCCATGGGAAGAACAAATGTAGATAAAAAACCTCTACTATAACTGAGGGCATACCTTCTAATATGTCCAACACGTCTCTTGTGGTGAATGGAGTGTAGTTTTGTAGTGTCTAATCAAGGATCGCCACATTCATATACAAATGCATATTTTACCTGTGAAAGGGACGCCATTCTCTTATAGAAAAAACATCATGCACGATGGGGGTAATCAGATATTCTACAACAAAATTGAAAAACCTTGCCATTGTTCTCCACCTATCTCCTCTTAGTTATCATTGAATTTCTAGTCATTTGTTTTACAACTATATTTATCATATGTTTGTAATTTATTATGAAAAATAGTCTTTTTTTAATACATTAATTATGATAACCAAAAAATAAATTTATTTAACTACCCATAATACATCTCCTCTCAATTTCTAATAATCATGTTTTTCTCAAAGAAACAATTTTGTTTTCATTATGTTAATTTCTATGATTGGCACTCATATATATATATATATATATATATATATATATATATATATATATATATATATATATATATATATATATTTATTTGTCCTAAAATTTCAAGCTTGGCTCATATTATAACCTACTAATTTTGGTTTAAAAACAAGAAGGTTACAAATACATTTCTCTCACCTATGCGTCCTTCCAAATTTTTTTCCCTATTATGGATTCAAAATGTCGACTACAAAAAATTATTTTGGATCAATTTTTGGACTTATTTTCTTGAAAGAATTCTAGGTTGTGTAAATTTTAGTTTGCACTGGTTTCATTCATATTTTTAATCCCTAGTTGCATCTCATGGTATCATAGTTTGTGTAGGTTATCCACCCATTAATTTAGTTGTTGGGAATTATTATCACTATTATAAAAGATGTTAATTACATTAATAAACATAATATCCATGCTAACATATCCCAACTATAAATTTCATAATAACAATTACAAATGATATTCAAAAGGGGTTGTTACAATCCCTTCCCCCTTAAAGGAAACAAATTTTCATTGTTCTACTATTTCAAGTATAAACTATACATAGTAAACAAAAATGGGAACGCCACTTTCATGGCATTTTCCATTTCCCATGTTGCCTCGGTTGCTACAAAGTGTTTCCATTGCTCTTGAATTACATGATGGAGAAATTTCAAGTAGGGTCTCCTTACTGTATAGTATGCACTAAAGCCTTAGGTATAACTATCCTCTAGGTTCCACTTGAATTACAGTCCAATCATTGAAATTATTAGCATTGTGTACATGTTTCATAAGAAAAAATATTTGGAATACATTATGGGAATTCATGGCTGGAGGTAAGGAAATCCTATATGTCAATAATGGCACTCTCTATAGTACATGGGGGCTTCAATGGGGGTGAAATACCATACCCCGTGCATTCATATTGGGGGGTATATATGGAGGAAAAAATGACGTAATATATTGAGCATATAATAGGGGTTAAAGGTTTTTACTATCTGTATATATAAAAAATGGAGCTCAGAGTTTATGAAAAAATATAAATGGATATAAAAAGTGTTAATGAAAAAATGGATAACTACAGTATTTAGTGAATGTAAGGGTTTTTGAAATTGCGAAGGTGTATTCGACTTGTATTGGTAGGGCATTAAATAATGTGATTTTTGGAAATATGTATTAAAATTAAGGTTATTATTTAGTTAACCATGAATGAACATGATATGTTAGAGATTTATTGAGTGAAGCCCTCATGCTACTCTCTTGAATTATTCACAACAACGGGGTCCTAACTTTTAACATGCCCCCATTCTTAGAGAACCTCTCTTAGGATTAATATTGAGATATACATGATCTCTTAATTTGAACTCCCTATGATTTATGTTCCTCTCATTATACATTTTGTATTAATCATGTGGCATTTCAATTTTTTCTTGATATTTATCACTTCCTCTTCCATTTAGGTTACAACGTCTAGTCCAACTATGATGCAATCCACTAGCTTATTCCAATTAATTGGGATATTACATTTTACTCCATATAATGCCTTAAAGGTATCCATTTTTAATCGTTTGTGGTAGCCAACATTATAGGAAAACTCGATGAAAGTTAAGTAATCCTAATAATTCTTTAGTTTATGCATATGATACATCCTTAACATATATTATAGCACCCTATTAACTCTCTTTGTTTCTCCATCTATCTAGGAATGGTAGACTATATTGAAATCCAACCTTGTTTCCATGTTGGTAAATAAATATTTCCAAAAAATTGAAATTGTCTTGGCATCATGATCTAATATGAGTCTTATGTTAATACCATGATATTTGAAAATAAATTTATTGAGAATTTTGGCAAAATGTATTTATAGGTTTATTTCAAAGGAATGAAGTGAGATTTTTTGTTCGATTTATCCACAACTACCATCCTCCTTGTAAATTCAAGATGAAGTCTAGACATATAAATTTTAACTTCCATTCAAAAAATGTTATTGGATGTTGGACACCTAATCCTCTATGGGTATATGTGAAAGGATAATAGTGACAAAGGATTCCAAGTGACCTTGGAAGATGAATCCAAGGGTCACACCAATGTAACATAAATAGACATCTATCGTGAATAATATGGAGAACTCATGCTTATCTTTTATGTTTGTGTTTAGGTTCTCATCTACCATGCGTGTGTTTAACATGGTATCAGATCCATGATCAGTGGTCTTGTGCGTTTATGTGTTAGGTTTTCTACCTTGGATTTAATAGCATTGGTCTTTGTGCCAGACAGCCTGCTAGTCTCTAACGCTCCTCCTTCTCCTGATCATCTGTCAAATTCCTTGAGCGCAAGCCAAGGGCCTCGCCTTTTTAGATTCTCTGTCATATCAATTTTGGATATGTAATTCCCTTCTTCCTTTCCTGCCATATTCTCTATCATATCAATTTCTTGTGTATTTTTTCAGTGTGAGCACTCTCCCTCTCCCATGGCTTGAGCGTTTAGCCCTCCTTCACATTATTTCACACTACCTACTTCCTTCAAAATTTGTGCCACAAAATCAATTACGAGTAATGGTTCAATGAAAGAAGTTGAGGACATATCAACGTTGAGCGAGAAACCCATTTAGATCTCTCTGCTCTTGTAACTCTACTCTTCTACGTATTGACTCTAGCATATCTGTGGCATTTTCTTCCCTCTCACTACCTCCTCCAACTCCTCTAACTCCATCCGACTCCAACACCTTGAATTCGTGGCACCCACCATGGGATTCTAGGAGGCTTGCGCAGATATGGAGTGGGAGCTAGAATGAATGAGTGAGGGCGAGGTCAAGCAATAGAATTAGAGAATCGATCTTGTCGATGAGCTGGGCCTGGACTTCGTGCTTGTCAGTGTGCCAAATGTAGTAGAAGAGACCCTTCCATATCTTCTTGAAGTCGAGATTAGAAACGTGGGTCTGAGCTTTGAGCCATCTCCTGAGAAGCTCGACTGTTGTGTCGCGAGTCTTCTTGTTGTATGAAGAGAAGTGCTTTACAAACCCTACCCTGACCTTATCATTGTCTTTGACTGCTTCTTTCATTATCCCACTGTGAATACAAGAATAAAATCAATAGCTTGAACTCAAGTGCTTGACCCTAGCACTCTACCTTTTCTCTCCTCCATATATGATACTTTACTACACCAAGTCCTCCAGTTAGATCTTCTCCTCATTTCTTCTCCTCATTTCTTGACTTCCATCATGTCTATGGTAATACCTGTCCGCATAGTTAATACCATCATCCAACAATAAAATCACCATATTCCACAAATTCACAATCAGAGATATGAACACGTTCAATGTTAGCTGGGCTCTCTCGAAGATGTAGGTCGTTAATACAACCTGTTGGATATGAAGTACAGAACTGAGAGACCCTTTTCAATTTTTCTCTACCTCTTAATCCATTTTTTCATTTGAGAAATTTGTTAATTCTCTATCCAATATTAACTTTGAATTGGTATGGTACTTGAGCACTCGACCAACCTCATGGCTATTGTTACATTGCATTTTGTAGTTCTATTGAGATAAGGCAGATTATAGATATTATTGTCCTATGCACCATTAACTTGAAGATCCATTTTTATATAGTTGTTGAGAACATACGCTCTCTTGGTGGAAAATTTTTTGTGGCTCTCCATATGCTTTGAAAGCCCATGAATGCATGAATAGAACCGATTGTTGTGTTGGTGACTTCAGATATACGTATTCGTTGGTCATTGTATATGGTATGTTGAAGTATTATTGTTCAATTATGATGGGTATGCTAGCCTTCATGCTCCTTATATGGCATTGATCAATCTATATATTTATGCTCTTTAGCATGTTAGAAATTTTATAGGTTGGGAGAGTATGAAGCATGTATGGTTAATATGTAATGGCATATGAAGCTTATATGTCTTGAGGGATAAGTTTATTTATTGAAAAAAAAATGGGAAAAATTAATGATACATTAGAGTTCTTGGATACCCTAATTCATACCACTGTAGATGAGGTGATAAGCATCAGTAAAAACACTCTTTCTAACATTAGAAAATGTCTACAAAATGAAAAAGAGAAGATAGATTTTTTGCAGCTTGAGATAGAACTACAACAAGAAGAATTACAACAATGGAGTCATCATTTTTAACTTGTTCTTGTTCAGAACATTGAGACAGACTCCCATCAGTGATAAGAAATTGCAAATGCAGTACCCATTTTAAGCACATATTTACAGAAAGAAGGAATAATCCAGCCAGCACCTCCCAAGCCCATCATCAGACCATGGGAAGGGCTTGTCCACAACAAGCACAAAATTGGCCTTGGATATGAGAAGGAGTTTTCCTTTCATATTTCAGACTTCTCCAAGCCCATCAAATTTTAGATTGCCGGATTTTTTTATGACAGTTCAACTTCAGTTGTTCTAGATCCTACTCCTCTTCCACAGCAACAACAATAACAGAATGAAAAATGCGAACACTGTGATCGAGTTGGCCATATGAAAGATCATTTTTTCGATCTTCACCGATGCAAGAAATATGGTCAGTACACCCATTCTTCACACAGATGCTTCAGAAACAAGCCTCCTGCAAGAACAAAGATTCATCTTGGATGGATCGCTTCTTGGAAATGGGAATCAATAGCCAAGAATATGTTTAATTCGAATTAAACAAGGAGTCGAAGTTACCTTGGAAGATGAATCCAAGGGTCACACCAATGTAACATAAATACACATCTATGGTGAATAATATGGAGAACTCGTGCTTATATTTTATGTGTGTGTTTAGGTTCTCATCTACCATGTGTGTGTTTAACATTGGATATAACAATTGAATGGATATTTATATTCAATTTTAACTTATTGAAATTGTAAACATTTATCATTGTATTCATCAATTTCTTTCTTCATCGTAGGCCAATAATAACATTTTTCTTTTTTTTTACTATCCCTTCATAATCTAGGTGACATAAATAATTCCTCTTATGGATATTATCCATTATGATGCTCTTCAAGTCTACTAAATTTTGTATGTATAATATTCCCATATACATTTTGTCCCTCTTTAGTTGATATCCTTCACAACATGGCCCCTTGGGCTCTTTTTGAAAGAATCCATTTATGAATTTGATGTATTCATCGTTGTGTAGGGAACGTATGATTTTTTTGGTTTCAATAGTTGATCAATGTATAATAATTTCTACCATATCTATGGTTTTAATGCTCCAAATGTGTTTGTTTACCACTCAATTATATTTACATTTAACGTGTTATATTTCAAATTCAGGTTCACTAATGAGATCCATCCACCAAGATTTCCTGTCTTTCAAATGTGGTTGATCAAAAAACTACTTTAACCCATTGTTATTTGTCATTAATACAAATATTCCTCAAAATAGGTAGTGCCTCCACATATTAAATACATCCACAATGGATAGAAGCTCTAAATCTTGTGTCACATAACATTTCTCATTCTCATTTGGATTCCTAGGTTCCTATATAATCACATAACCCTCTCACATGACAACTCCACCAATTCCTTCTTTGAAATCATTTGTAAAAATTCATAAATCTTGAAGAAGGGTGTAGTAGTCAAAACATGTTTTAAATACTAAAAGTTTTCTTCATGCTATACCAACCATACAAATATCACCCTCTTTATTTATAGAAAAGTTACTTCATTGCAAATATTTGAAAATATTTGAATAAGAACTTTCTACTATTCAACAAACCACATAAAGAATGTCACCTATGAAACATTTTTGCTAATT
This sequence comes from Pinus albicaulis, assembly GCA_034641835.2. Taxonomy (NCBI): domain Eukaryota; kingdom Viridiplantae; phylum Streptophyta; class Pinopsida; order Pinales; family Pinaceae; genus Pinus; species Pinus albicaulis. The sequence continues at coordinate 46,570 of JAXQQM020086394.1, forward strand.
TTGAAGATCAAGGACAAAATCCTCCTTTGGAAAGCCCTCCTCCTAGAGAAATACCCCTCCTGTCCCTTGGAAGAATTTAATTTGGTAAATAAAAATGTATTTGTAATATGGAAGCACACATGTGCACAAACGTTGAGGTCAAATTTAAAGATAAATTGGACACCCTTGGAAGCCTATAAGTACAATTCAAGTTAACGTCATTTAGACATCATCATCAATCATTCTTCTTCTCTCTTCTTTGGATGGGCTCAGATAGGTATAAAGTTGGTTCATAAATAATTTGTTCGTATAGGTATGAAATTGTAGGGTCTGAGGACACATGTCTGAGGTCGGGTTTTTGGTATTTATCTAAATTTTGAATGTTGCTTTTGATCTACTAATTTTATTTTGATATATTAAAATTATTCATTAATCATATGCTTGATGTGCATATTCCCTTGTTGCTTATGTGTGTCAAAAGAGGAATTAAAACTGAATTTTATAACTATTTTTGAAAGCATAAAGCATGAATTTAAAGTGATGAATAACAGCAACATAAATGCTAGCAAACCACCAAAATAGATACAATAAAACAAAGTTTTGATGAATGAGTTCACCCCTCCTGGGCTACATCTTCTTGGTCCATATCCATATCTTGGGCCTCTTAAAGTGTTGCATGCATCAAATTCTATTGAAACCTCTTCTAGTGTGTTTAAAACATCGAAATATATCAAAAATGACTATTTTGTTTACTCAATTTGGTTACTAGATTCTCTTTGTATGGTCTTCCCTCCTAGTGGCCCTAAGCTTCAAAAATATTCACGGTAACAAAAACTGGTGTAGATGACCTCGTCTGCCTCTACAACGTGTTCCAATGGATCCCAAACATCAAAATCTATCTAGAATGACTATCTTTTCTCCCAATTTGGTGGAATATTGCCTTGTTATGGAAAAAACTAATTTCCCTGCAATTTCTCCACTAATTCTAGAAAATATCCAGCTAACTCCACCAAATGTGGAAGTCAGCCAAATCTGGGAGGTCCAATAAAGGCGCCACCAATATAAGCGCTATTAATTAGGATAAGCATGATTTTAATATTAATTAATTGGGTGATAAGTGGGGTTAAGTGTGTTTAGCACTAACCCGCACTAATCATTAAACTCATATTAACATAACCTTAGCCCACGTATTACATTAAAACTCAATTTAAATGCATTTAAACTTTTCCGATTGCATCGCAGTCACTTTCGCAAATCGCATATCGCAACCCCTTTATAAATCATTCTATGTTTCCTTCTCCATCTTGTGATTGTGATACCCCGATGTAATATATAACATTGCAATTATGCCACCTTGTTAACGCGATTGGTAGGACCCACCATATCACCACGTCACTTACCGTGCAATCACAAATCGCAATAAATTTATTGTTGTCATATGCCCTCCCCTTCTAAACTATCGATGCGAGATGGTTGAACTTGGCAATGATTTTCACCAAGGTTTAATACTTTGGGTTCATCAAATATGTCATAGATATGTGTTATATTGTCATTCGACTATGGTTTCACCCATTAGTCCCAACCTTTGTTTTAAATAAATATGTGACCAAACTTGAACTTGCAATATGTAATGCATGCACCTTCCAACTGAAGATTATCCATCGTATTTGTTTGGCTCTTAGATACACCACATGACCCTTCCCCATTGGCTTAAAAATTCCACCAATAAAATAATTCCAAACTTAGGAAATAGAAAAAAAATTCAGCTTTCCCACGCAACAGTGGAAAATCTAGATATGACACTTGTCACAGTCCCATTGGACTAAAACTGAAGAATATTCCTTGAATACTAACTAGGCTTCCATGTCATCAGGTTGTACCTATTCTGAAATTGTTTAATAATAAAAATTTTCTTGTTATGAACGACGATCAACAGACCATAACTCCTTCATCTGAACTATGTTTTTAAGGAATGAAATTGTAATGGATTCCTTGCGACGAGCTGGTCATTATCATTCTAGTTTCATTCAATTCTGAGCACTTTCATTTTTGAGCTAAAATACTGACCCTCTGATCAGGTATGTACCTAAAGGGTTGAAAAAGGAATATATCAGTTGTATCCAAATACATAAAAGGTTTTGTGTGTGATTGGAGAGTTGTATTTGTACACATGGTTAGTAGATTTTTGCGACTGCTGATTAGGGTTTTTATAACCATTCACCGTAGATATTGACCATTTACCACATGCTTGGATCTTTGATCTTGATCAGTATTTTTGTTGCGTTCATATCTTAGATATTGTTTCACTGGTTTCCTTGGATAAAATTGTGCTTAGTGATTTGTAATATTGTACTCTCTCTTTTGTTGAAAATTTATAACAATCTCATAATAAGTATACTTTGAAAGGGTTTTCCCGCTTATGGGGTTTTTCCTTGGTCTTTGAACAAATAATGGTGTTTCTATGTGTGTATGCTATTCTTTTGATGTTCCTTTTATTTTTTATATGCATTACTGATGATATTGTTATTTTTGTATAATTGCTAATGTTATGGGATGAATTCATAAGTAATGCTGGAAAATATTAATGCAATTATCAAAAGGAAATAAAAATATAACCCTAAGAAAAATTAAAATGGTTTCATATTTGGGCTAAAGAAAAGTAATTGAACATCTCTCGTGTCAAGACAATGTTGATGGAATCAAGTGAAGATGGCTAACACTTAAAATAATGCTAGGGATTGAATGAAATCCTAGGAAATCTGGTTATTAGGGTTTGATGGACAACATGAGGTCAGGGTTTGGAAGAAACCATGGAGTATGATAAAGCTTTGAATTATATAGTATTGAAACCCTAGCATGATCAATGAAAATTGTTTGTAGCACTTGTGATAGATTCAGTGTAACCCTAGATGGGCTAGTCTAAATTAGGCATGGTTTCTCATGAACAAAATTGGAAATATTGAAGGCAGCCTTTTTATATGGTTAACTAACAATAAAAAATCTTGAAATTTGGTTCAAGAGGGAGATGATAACCTCTCGTTAAACATAAGCACCTTTTATATTTATGTTATTTATTTATTACACTATCCTTGCCTACATTAATTATTTTTGGAAAGGGAAAATTTTAGGGGCTAATAGTAATTGTAGGTGGGCTAACTTTCCATGTTTTCCTTAAAAAAAAATATTCACTAATTTCCATTTTTTATAAAAGTGATTCACCCAAATTTTATAGTATAAAATTTTTTTACCTTAAAAATTGCCAATATTTTATAAAGAATATATAAAATCATTAAAATACGAATATTTTTAGAAAAAAAAATCTCTAAAGATTTTACACTTTTCTGAGTGGTGACTAGTAATATTTGCCAAGGTTTGTAAACTTTGAGATAAATTTCCATCATTAACATTTTCCTTTTTTTTGTATTATTGCTTATCCTTCCTCCATGAATATTTAAGTCTTTGAATACTTCTAACCTCCAAATGAGATGTGATAAGCAAATACTCCTTGAGGATAATCTAAGATGCATAAAAAGAGAGCTAGTGTAGGAAGAGAAGAGTTGGTTCTAGAACAGAAAGAGGCATATGATGAATGTTTTTGGAAAGTTAACAAAGTAGCATAAAATTGAAAAATTAAGATATGCAAGTGCTACAGTTTGCAATGAAAAATTAAGTGTTATAAGTTTCTAAGGTATTGAAATATTACAAGGTATGTATATAATATTAATTCAATCTTATGATTTAGTTACAATATTAGATGGTAAGTTAACCCGTGAGTTATGGAAGGAATATCACATGCATATTGGTGCACTTGATATTTAGCATGTATCTTACATTTTATTAGAGATGGTGAATTTATTGATTTTAGAAAGAAAGATAGAAACATTACTTTTGATATAAGTTAACTTGATACTATTCTCAATACTTGTAATAAGCATGGTAACCGTGATAGTAATATTTTGGAAGTAATATTGATACTCATAATTTTTTGACTATCTTATTGTTGACCTTGATAAGTTTTTGATAATTTTTAACTGCCATGATAGCTTAAAAATATAGTAAATTTGAAAATGTGAAAAAAATGGATGCCTTGAGTTGATGATGTTAGGAATTTGAAGAAACATGGGTGAGTAATGTGATAAAGGAGTGACGTTGTTATTATGATCCTCAAATTATAAAGATACACTTGTAAACTTCCTTAATTTTATGACTCTAACCTTTGATGAATGTTTGATGACATGTTCATATGTGACAGTGATGCAACTCATGATGACTTGTCATGTATTTGATGTATATACACTAGTAAAAAATGATGAAATTAATGACTAGGTGACTAAAAATGTTAGTCGCCACAATTATTTCAAGTGAATTACTACTAATGTTGAGCAATTTTAAGTGATTGAACTAAAAATGACTAACTTAAATGACTAATTTAGTCTTGGAATAAAATATACAACTACATAATAAGTGACTAAACTAAAAGCGACTAAATTAAATGACTAATTTAGTCTAGAGATAAAAGATATGACTAGATAATAAGTCATTAAACTAAACACAACTAACTTAAATGACTATTTCAGTCTAGGATTAAAATATATGACAAGATAATAAGTGACAAAATTAATAATGATTAATGTAAATGACTATTATAGTCCAAGAATAAAAATATGGCCAAATAACAATTACAACAAGTATATGAATTAGTCATTTATGTCAGTAATTGTAATTGTGTCAGTCCACCAATGGAAAATTTCAATTTTCATACCAAAGTGTTACATTTCACTATAGGTGTCTATGAATCCATTTGCAATGTTAAAATTTGGAGACAAAGGGGTCTCTAAATTTACAATGTTAAACTTATGAATACCCTTCTATCTCTAAATTTTAACAATGCAGATGGATTCATCTACGATTCACATAATTGCATGTATCATCTATCAACTTTACACTAATGCCTTCATTATAATTTTAGCAAAGGAAATATTTAGGTAGTCAAATTAATATTTATATTTATATTTAATATTTGGCCATCAAGTTTAATTTTTAAAATTCATTGATTTATGTTAAAAGTGTGAGTTGTTTTAAATATAAGGTTAAATCTTCATATTTACATTTAATAAATAGACAAATATAACATTTCTTGTGTTAAACGTGTGATTTGTTTTAAATATAAGGTTAAATATTCATATTTACATTTAATAAATGGATAAATATAGCATTTCTTGTGTTAAACGTGTGAGTTCATTTAAATGTAGTATTAAATCATCATATTTACATTTGATAAATATTAAGTAGATAAACCTAAAATGTATATTTATAGACCTATTTAGTAAAATAGGTATGAAAATTTATTAATTTAAGTATGTTCCTTAATTAATTTTTCAATGATGTACAAACCTTTGTTTTTTGTAATTCAATGTTCTATTCATGTAGGAAAAAAGGATTACATATAGCCACTTAGAAAATAGGTGTTCTCACCCCAAATGGGTTTGTTGACAAAAATTTGCATGAGATGCAAAAAATACAAAAGAGGGACTAGGGAAATTTTCCATAAATGGTTGGGCCAGAGGTGCGAAAACACATAAAAAAATTAAAGAACACCAAATGGCATACTAGGTGTCCGACGCAATGGATGTAGTGTTGTCTAGGGTTGTTCCTAGATGCGGTCGAGGATAAAAGTCACACTGACCGTGCCCTTCAAAGTGCATCAACCAAGTCTCTGGCTTTTCTACTTTCTCAGTGCATTTATTTTGGCCTCGCCAAACCACTACCGGTCTCTCCCGGACTTCGGATTGTAAATAGTGCATTCGATCCAATGTTTCCATATGCTCTGCATGATCCTTATGAGAGACTCTCTCAATTGTGTCTATAGAATTGTACAATACACATGTATATTACCGGATTCTCCTGATCTAACAATTTAATCCTTATGTTAAGTACATAATCCTTCTACTTAATTCTTTGCGGAAATTAAATCGCCAATTGCAAACACATGAAGAAAAATTAGTCACACGAAACAGATGTTTTACCGGGAAATATTAAAGCTAAAACCCCCAACTATCATATATTATGTATATCATGGATCATGAAACAATCTCATACAAAGCTCTAGATCCAAGAGCTCTTAGTACAATATACAGTCATCTCACATTGTCATACAAAAATTGGTTCACACATGCACCAATTCACTGCCTCCTGACAGCTTGCCTCCACTATGCAATCGCTGATGGTTAAGAACATCTGAATGATTTTTCGATATGGATGAACTTGACTACACAATCCTCATAATCATCTCCAATGTGTGTGTGGATGCATTGAATGCATCAATATAGTCACAACTGATAATCAACCAGGCCCTTTCACCTATCTCTCCACTCGGTCTCCATTAGATCTGACATGCAAGTAGTTAACTGTAGTATTTGTTCAGTTGCAAGTAAGACACTACTTGTGAATTAATTAAATAATTAATTCACTCATATTTCACTACTGTATCTTCAGTTACAACTAGAAAAACTGATTTTAATTCACTGAACTGAGTTAAACTAAATAACAACTCACATAATTTTTCTTCCAACTCTGTTACAACTTGCCACTATCATTTATAATGAAGTCCTACATGTGTGAGTCACAAACCACCCTAGGAATTGTGTAATTCCTTCAGGCCATTGATGTGCCACATTTGTTCACTGAAATAAAGTGCTACAAGAGAATAAGTTACTCTTTATTTTATAATTATTATTAAGGGCTAATAATAATCGACATGCATTCTATTTTTAGATTAGCGATCTATAAATAGACTTCACCTATCTTCTAAAAATAGAAATTCATCCAAAGATAGAATTTTCTCAATCATCTAGAATCAACATTCCAATATAAATATAATTTTCTTATCTATTCTAAAAATAGACATACACCTAAAAAATCCTATGTGGGCCCCACCTAGTGTAGGTGTTTATTTTCACTAGGATCAAGGAATGATGTTTCCATATGCCAATTTCACTGTTTCTTGTTGCAATCTTCAACACTCCCTCTCAATAAGAAAGGAATGTCTTTGCATGTGACATGCAACTCCAATAATTTTCCAAGAAACCTTTGCATGCAACACATCTGAAACTAAATAAACTCCAAACAAGTGAATCAACATAATGCATCTATCATCCAAGTCTTCTAAATTATGCTTAGCTACTGCACATGTCTTTAGGAACCACTGAATTGTTGAAATCTGCACCCATGCACTCTACACTTTTTTCCAACTCTGATCCGCTCTCTAGTATCTGAAACTGTAACTTTTATTTGACTGCATCAATCCAACTGATCCCGTTGCTACTTCTCTGTGGGCTCCTCATAGCCAGGTTCAATTCATGAGATCCACATCATATCCATGAATCCTTCCCAGATATTTCTTATTAGTATTATGCATGCATGTTGCCCCACCTCTCACCTCGTGGTATAGATAGATCCACTCCCTCTGCCCATATGGTACATAGTTTCTCTTCTTGAGTGGTTGCTCCAACTCCATGATCCCCATCTTATAGTTGCTCCACATCCTGAGGTTCACTCTTACCTGCATGCAATTCCTTTTCCATCTCAAACATCAATTGCATGTTTTTCTTGCACTTCCAAACACTAGGAAGCTCCATAGAAATTCCATCTACTTCAAGTCTATAGAGATTCTTAACTCGAATCCCAACCTTCTTAGCTTGCCCTATTGCTTTGTGTTGCAGGAAAATTTTTCCTTCACTAAAGAAAACATCATAGCCTCTATCCTCTAACATTGCGATTGAGATTAAAGTCTTCTTTAAACCTGTAAAATGCACAACATATTTTAAATGAAAGAGTTTACCTGGTGCCCTCTGAAAGGTCATGGTACCAAATTTGGTCACACTATATCGTCCATCGTCTCCCAACTCAATATGCATCTGGAGATCTTTCTCCTCTAAGTCACTGAAAAGTTTCTCTTTTCCCATCATGCGAAAGGAATCACCACTATCAAAGTACCATCTCGATCCCAGTGCACTAGAAACCATGCATTCGATCAATGAGAACTCAAGATCAAATTGCGAGGCAAGAGCCTCACTAGCTACATCTCTAGCAACCATCTTATTCTTCTTCTTATGTGGACAATTTGTGGCAATATGTCCATACTCATGACAGTGAAAACACTTCACTTTTGACATGTTATGCTCCTTGACATCTCCACCGGCCTCAAATATAAAATGGAATTTCTTCCCCTTCTTCTTCGTTGCCTTGGCATCCAAAGAAAAATTCTCTTCATCATCATGCATTGATGAAGAGCCATCTATGGTGTTCTGCCTCAACTCCTCCTACACTAGCTCTAACCACAGTCGTTCCCAATCTAGCAATATTTCCCATCTGTTCATAGAGTCCTGATAACTGTGCCAACTCTTAGGAAGTCCCAAGAGAGCCAAGCTCACCAAATCATCATCAGAAACACTTACTCCTACACTCCCAAGCTCATACCTACAATTGGAAAAACTTTGTTAAGTATACCGGAATAATGTCGTTCTTCTCCATCTTGATTTTTCTAAGTTTATCCTTTAGCGCCAATTTACTATGGTTGCTGCTGCTTTGGAAAATATCTGTCAAAGCCTTCCACAATGCAAATTGAGTGGCTTTCCCATGAAGGGTTGAGACAATATGGTCCCTCACACCTTCCAATAGAATCCTACTCGCCCTTGCTACTTTATTTTTCCATGCGTCAAGTAATGCGACATTCGTTGAAGTAGGCTAACGAATATCACTATCGATGAACTCCTTCAGACCATTATCTTCAAGCATTGCCTCTATCATGTCCTTATAGGCTATGTAGTTCAATCTGCCCTCGAGTGCATACTCCAACCGCAACCCATTGAAATCTATTTCAATGTATACACAACTGTTGCACCAAGAAATTATTGCAGCAATTTCAAATTATTTCCACCAGCACAAAACCCAGCACTGCTTCAATATTGCAATCTTCAGTGATTAAAAGTACTATGATACCATGTAGAAATTATACAATATGCATGTATATTACTAGATTCACCTAATCTAACAATTTAATCCTTATGTTAAATGCAAAATCCTTCTACTTAATTATTTGGAGAAATTAAATCGCCAATTGCAAACACATGAAGAAAAATCCATCAAACATAAAAAGATGTTTTACTGGCAAAGATTAAAGCTAAAAACCCCAATTATAATATATTATGTATATCATGGATCATGAAACAATCTCATACAAAGCTCTAGCTCCAATATCTCTCAGTACAATATACAATCATCTCACACTGTCATACAAAAATTAGTTCACACATGCTTCAATTTATTGCCTCCTGATATCCTACCTCCACTACGCAATCACTGATGGTTAAGAACATCTGAATGATTTTTCGATATGGACGACCTTGACTACACAATCCTCATAATCATCTCCAATGTGTGTGTGGATGCATTTAATGCATCAATATAGTCACAACTGATAGTCAACCAGGCCCCTTAACCTATCTCTCCACTGGGTCTCCACTGGATCTGACATGCAAGTAGTTAACTACTATATTTTTTCAGTTGCAAGTAAGACACTACTTGTGAATTAATTAACTAATTAATTCACTCACCTTTCACTAGTGTATTTTCAGTTACAACTAGCACAACTGAGTTTAACTCACTGAATTGAGTTAAACGAAATAACAACTCACATAACTACTCTTCTAACTCTATTACAAATTTCCACTATCAGTTATAACAAAGTCCTCCATGCATGAGTCACCAACCACCCTAGGAATTACATAATTCCTTCAACCCACTAATGTGCCACATCTGTTCACTAAAATAAAGTGCCCCAAGAGAATAAGTTAATATTTATTGTCTGATTATTATTAAGGGCTAATAATAATTGAAATGCATTCTATTTTTATATTAGCGATCTATAAATAGACTTCACCCATCTTCTAAAAATAGAAATTCATCCAAAGATATAATTTTTTCAATCATCTAGAATCAAAATTCCACTATAAATATAATTTTCTCTCCATTCTAAAAATAGACATACACCTAAAAATAGCCTGTGTGGGCCCCACCAAGTGTAGGTCCTTATTTTTCACTAGAATCAAGGAATGTTGTTTCGGATGCCAATTTCATTATTTCTTGTTGCAATCTTCAACAATGTACACTCTTTCCATCAAGTTGTTGATAAGTGAATGACGGTTCTCTAGGAAACAATGTTGGATAACCAACCCCTCATTTACCTCAGATCAATCAAACCCATGATTCCCCTTACCACCATGACCTTCTATGTCTCGACGACTCTGATTTTGAACCCTCAAACCCCCAAATCTATTATCCCCCCACTTAACTCCTCCATGGCCCCCATGCACACCCACACTAGTGAGTTGAGCACACCCCACAGTATTTCCACCTCAACGTGGAGCCGCCATGATTATTTATGAGTCTGCCACCCCCACAGGGCCATGGAAGATAGGGGAGTGAGAACACCCACACCACACCGAGGGCTTCATAATTCACCAAGGTTAAGGAACTCCATCGTGTGTAGAGTGTAGATACTAGAACCCCCACCATAGAAAACAATCACTACTAGCAAAGTAGCGAAATGTCATCACCCACCATCGCAAGGAAGAAAAGTGAAACGTCCCACTACGAGATAAAGACTGCAACCACTAGGAAAACCAAATACCATCACCCACAAAACTGACACAGGAAATTGAAAAAAAAGTGATGACAAGGTAGTCGACGCTTGAGCATAACTTACCCCAAGGAAGTGACTAACCTTGAAATTCTCCAAATAGAGACCACACACCAATCCACCAAACACCGTCGCACCCACATTGGAGGACATGAAGTTTGGAAGAGAAACTAGATTTCTGCCACCACCCTCAAGGTTTCCCAGACTGCAGATTATAGCTTCCTCTCTGAGCAGAAAAAAACAAGCTCATCGAAAGCTAAGAAAAATGGAAATGAGTGTGCTTTCCTCCCTTCAACTTCCTATCCTCAACCCAGATGTAGATAATGGCTAATAAACTAAGCAATAGGGACTGGTTGAACACAACGCACCAGCAAATGCCCATGACAAGCACACACAAGCCACTCCCTTTGTAAAACTTCATGTGACATTTACGCTTCCTCTCTGAAGGAAGCCATCAGGACCAACACCAAACCATAGTGGGGAGTCTAATGTTGGGCTCCCTCATCTTCCATCGCCTTATCCTTTCACCATCTCCGAACTCCAATGCCCAGATATTTTTCACACGAATTGCCAATGTGAGGGCAGTAACTCTTGTGCTGCATCTGTTATGGTGAATGGACCAGGAGTATTGTCCCTCACCCTCACTCCACTTATATTTAATCATGCGAGATGCCTTCCACGTGTTTCTCAGAGCTCACCCCCATTGGGGAGTAATGTATGAGCATTTTTTAATTTAATTATGAACCTTAATTAATTTTTTAATGGTGTTTGAACTTTTATTAATTGTTTGATATGAACTTTGGTTAGTTTTAAATGGTATTATGAACTTTTCTTAATTGTTTAGGTATGATTTTTTTATTTTTTTTTAATAATATATAGAACTTTATTAATAGTTATAAATAAAGGTTTATATAACAACCTCTATATAAACCACCTATATATTTTGTAACCACCTTGCTAACTTATTTAGTGAGTTACACATCTATTTCACATTTCTTATTTGTCTTGCAAAGTGGTAGTACCAAGGATAGGGTATGAAATTTGATCAAGGAATCTTCACTAATTAGTACCACTACCAAGTTTCATTCATGCAGCTTATCAAATGTATTAAATTTACTTCACATAACTTATCATGGTGCCTAAATTACTTTTCTAAACCTCTAATTGAGACTACAACCCTCCAACATCTCTAACTATCCAAACGCTTCAACCTTTATTAGAGTATTCTTAGACGTGCACTCATGCTTGAAGAAAAAAATAACAATAACATCCTAAATGTGCATTCTCATTCCCTCTTTTAATGCCTCATTAAAACCACATTATCACACTTCTTAAAATGAAATGTTCCCATCTTAAGTAAAATCACCTACTTTGCTTATCACAACCTAAACTATGTGAGTGACTAGGATAGAACTTCATCTTCTCAAGATGAAAGCGTAAGGTCTTACAACCCCATTTTTGCAACAATTTGAATATATTTAACCTAAAGAAGGATATGTATCCTACTCCTTCCAAATTTGACATATGAATTTTAAGAAACTAACACTTGTTTTTAACTATTAAAACCATTTACTATATATTCTAGTTTATTTGCACCCATCTAATATGCAAGAACAACTAAATTTTTTCAATACAACCAAGTTAAATTAAGCACTTTTTTCCTTCCAACAGCACACATGTTTCCTACGTAAACTTTAATACAAAAATAATTGCATAAAAACGTAACCTTAAAATTAAATTATTTTTATTTTTATTATTATAATAAACACTGCCTAATATCTTAGCAAGAAACATGTAAAAACATGTTAGTTTCTCAAATACAACTAAAATCAGATGTAAATGAAAATAAAATATCGTATCTATTATTCGTCACATTGGAAAATTGTAATAATTTTTAAAATTTTAAGATTTAATTTTCCTTTACAATACCCGTCCTAACCACAACTTTTCATAGGGCATAAAAATGGCATTTGAATTATGTCCCAACCACAAACGTTTCATAGGGCATGAAAATGATAACTTGCAGAGTTGTGAATTATGGTTTTACCACTAGCAGATCCAATATTGAATGCCACCATCAAAAATTCAGTCCATTGATGGCCCCAAGTTATGTTTAACTTTTAACTTCAATGCAATTCCACTCCACATTTAGTCATCCAATATATAGGTGTACAAACACCTTAGGTCTCTCGTTCAAAATTATTATTTTTTGCACCCAAGCTTGTATGTTTAGGCTTTAATATTTGTGCTACATTTTGTTATTATTTTCAAGGATGGCATTGGAATTTGAATAGTATGAGAGGAAATTTATCATATTAAATGGGTAATAGTACATGTTTAATTCAAATAACATCTTTTAAAGTTCAAGATTTTATGAAGTCTAGCAGTTGCAGGTTCAAAACCTTAGAGGTATCTATTCTCGTTGTGGTTGGAAATATCTCTCTCCCCAAAGCAGTTGTCCTCCTCTCGATATATTCAAAACTTGGTGAGTCCATTCCCATATTTTAGTTCAGCTTTAAAAGCATGAGACTACCATTTTGGTACAAATTAGGGTTCACTTTATAATGTAAAAACTATAACATTCTCACTTCTAGACATGAAGTCACAGATAAATAACAAATATCACTTTTATACATTCCATTTGGATCCCAATATGATGCTCCAAAATATTTTTCTACAGAAACCAAATCCCAAAAAATAAAATTTCCATCACACTATGACCCATATGGGTAGAGGCTTCCTCTCTCCGATAAAATCCTCAAGCTTGTTGAATCCATTTCCAACCTCTTCCTAGAAGAGTGCAAACATATCGGCCCTTGTTTGATGAATAAGTTGAAGGTGCACTACATTGAGATGTTGCCAGTGGAGGTTGCTGCAATAATCCATCAGGGGAGTCCGACCTTTGGTGCAATGAAAGTCAAGGAAAATAATCATGAAAAGACCACATTTGATATCAATTTTGAGAATTATGACAATGCAATGATTACCAAGACTTGTTAGATGATTGGAACTAAATTTGATTGTTTTTGAAGATTCGACAGTAGATCCTAGAAATAACATTAAAATATCCAAAATTCTTAGCTAATTTTCTACTGTACAAGAGAGATATCATAGGGAATAGGCCTAGTGATTTATGTTTCAATGGAAGGATAAATTTTTTTTTGGGTAATCATGGAATTTAATTCAATTTCAAATCATAGAGTGAGAGCAAATTTGATGTGAGAGAAATTCTTCTGGTTGCTACTTTGTAGAGCTATCCGAAGTGTTGGAGGAAGCAGAGGACGTCATGTTGGGAGGAAAATTGATACCAATGTTTTGCAAGAGACAATGAAGTGTCATTCTAATGTGACTGGCATAGGTGTTAGATTCAGCCACATCATGTTAAACATGAGTGCAAGCCAACTCTAGGTCCCAGGGATGCCTAACTAGTAAATTATGTACAACCTAGAGCATGTCACCAATTCTTCGTCTCTCATATACTTCTAGGATAACTACATTATGCTTGATATGCTAAAGGATTTCATGGTCAAAGAGAATCATGTGGTCATCGCACTATGGAGAGGTGAGAGGGTGACCTCTGTCCTTGTCACCATGTTGAACATGGCCTCGTTCCCTTACCATGACAGTGTGCTAGAGAAAAAAGATGTTGGGGATGTGGCCTTAGATAACAATAGTAATGGAAGCATGGTAAAGCCGACTTCCTTGAGTTTCAGAGGGATGGAAGGTGGAATGAAGGATATTCTGGTCGAGCAGAAGAATTAACTGTTGGAAATATTTTCATTGATGGAAAAGGAATTAGCAAAGGAATTCGCATCTGAAACAGAAACTAGGGACAAAGAAAAGAATTGTAGCAGAGAAAAAAGGTCAGCAGAGAAGAATAGAGAAACAATGCATCTACAGAGAGCAGTATCAGTCAAGAAGAAAATTGAATTCAATAAGAAGGATATTTGAGTCCCTGTGGAATTAATTCATGTGTGAACATATGTATACATCCTGATGGAGGATAACTGAAATCCATGATAAGTAAGAAACCCTATGAGGGGATTAATGGTGCTCTGTATGCTGTTCGAGGAACCGATGTTAATATGGTCGACAGAGTATCCAAACCGGTAGACAGTGGAGTTATATATTCTTTGAATATATAATATGAACAATGTTATGTGGTAAGGAGCTACCTGGCTTTCATGGAGAAAGGAACAAGGAACGAGAGCAAGTCAGTTATAACGTGGAAGAACTAAAACAGATTATTTGGCATTGAACTGTCGATGGAACACAGACTAACTCTTTGGAATAATGAATGGAACATGGAAGGAAAGAGGTAGAACGTAACAAAAGGAAGTGCGACGGAACCCTGCGTAGAAGAGTGGAACCATGACTGAGTGAATAGTGAATGCGGTTTCCAGGTTTCATCACACCGCCCTTCAGTGATCGGTGGTATTTCCTGGTTGGGAAGAGATTCCATAGAAACGTTGACACGTAGCAAAGGTGGACCCATGAAAACCGCTATCAAAGTGCGCCATCACATGTTAACATTCGACCAATGAAGCCAAGCGATATTATTAAACGTTGTTGATATATGAAGGGGTCATCGGACGATGTTCATTTGCTATAGATGCGCGAAAGTTACCCAAGGTACGACGCGCCATCGCGCGTTATCATACGTGCATCATCAACAAATAATATCCATCAGATCATCTGAAGACTGAGCGACGTGCTCTTCGCCGTCGGATGGAAATGATTGTTAGCGATGGGCCCCAATTTGTAAATTATATTGATTGAGCCATCCATTATGTATGTGGGGCCGGAACCAAAGGTCTATTGAAAATCCATTTGATAAAAGCGTTGGTTATTAATATAAAGTTCTATTATATAAAGGTTTTGAATAATATTTATTTATCAAATTCCACGAATTTGATAAATAAAATTGCAATAAAAGAAAGAAAACCATTAGCAGCACGTTAATGTTTCTTAACCTTGGCTATAGTATTTTGGCGGAGATAAAGATTATCTTTGGGATGATTCGTGTATAAAAGAATGAAGATTGGGATTTCAATTTGGATTGGTTCAACTTTTAATATGAATACCATTAGCGGTTGAATGGTTTTCTACTCATGGTATTGATAAAGGCTAAAATATATAAGGAGAAGAGGATTATACTACAGTGTGAGTACAGATTGAGGGGTTGTTAATGAATAAAATTTGGAAGAGATATATGTATGATCGAACTCTGTCTCTGATGCACCTATGTATATGATCTCTAGATCTAGAAATGATGAATCTCTAGGAAGATTTGAAAATGAAGTCATGAAGATCTGACGCAAATCTGATGAAGAAATTAAGAGAACGTTGGTAGATCTGAGGGTTGAAGCCTTCAGTGCGAAAGTGAAAGCTTTCTACGAAACTGGTGTTAAATTAGGGGGTTGGAGCTCCCTTCCAGTGGTGACTGGAAAATGAGAGAAGGTGGCAGCCTTCTACAGATTGGTGCCTGCGTGCTGGTATAAGTCTGTGCCAGCATAAAATTGTAAGAAGTTTTCATTATAATAAATATTGAAGACTGAGATAACAGCAGTGGTGGTTTTCTCCAGAATCGGGTTTCCACCTTAAATACTGATGTTCATATGTGTTGCTTATGTTTGATGGTTTGTTCTGTTATTTCTGTTCATGCTTACTGCTTAACATATGATGAATGAATGATGCAATGATCTAAGTAAAGACATAATGAGATCCCTGAACATACAAGTTGGACTCAGTAAAGTAGCATATGGTTTTAATAAAGAAAATTTAAAAGTTATCTGACAGCTATAAATACTGATTCACCACCCCCCTCTCAATATTCATTCCAACAATTGTTATCAGAGCAGGTCCTTCTAAAAATCTTAGCCGCTAAAAGGAAGATCTATCAAGATGAGCAATCAAGATGGAATAGCATCTATCAGGCCTCTGCTCTTTGACGAAAATAATTTAATCTTCTGGAAAACAAGGATGAGATCCTATCTTCAGTCTCTGGGTGCAGATGTATGGGCTATTGTTGAAGTAGGATATCAATATCCATCTGCAGTACCAACAAATCCAACGGAGAGAAATAATTATAAAACAAATGCAAAGGTCATTAATGCTCTATTGGGAAGTCTAACTGAATCAGAATTTTTCAAAGTCATGCAGTTGAATACAACAAAGGCAATATGGGACAAAATCATTCTAAGCTATGAAGGTGATGCAAAGGTAAAAAGTGCTAAACTCCAAACTCTCAGAATTCAATATGAGAACCTAAAAATGCACAATGAGGAGAGCATTTCTAATTTCTTTTTATGAATTGATGATATTGTAAATTGGATGAGAAATCTGGGAGAAACAATAACCGAATCTACTTTGGTTGAGAAATTTTTAAGATCACTAATGAAAAAATTTGAGTCAAAAGTGTCTACTCTTGAAGAAAAGAAAAATCTTCAAAATATTACTGTGGTGCAACTTCATGGCATACTAACTGCATATGAAATGAGAAGAGGAGGACCATCTGAAGTCAAGGAAGCTGCCTTTAGAGCTTCTACAAAAGGGAAAGAAGTACAAGAGACAGAAGGATCAGGGTATATCTCAGAAGAAGATGAGGTAAATTTTGTAAAGAAACTCCAACTTCAAAGAGTTGGTCATTATTCTTCTTAGTGTCCTCACAAAGAAACACATGAAAAAGGAAAGGAAGTATCAAGAAGGAATAAGAATCGGTTGAGCACTAGAAAAAGTTACTATACTCATGCAGACAGTGATGGGTTATCAGACAGTGAGGAAGAATGGGAACAAGATCTTAGACTTCTCATGGCATTTGAAAAGGAGTCTAGAGAAGAAAAGGATACTTTTATGGAGGGTTTAGAGGACAATGATTTTCTTGATGAAATCAATCAACTCAAAATATGCTTAGAAGAAAGTAAAGTAACCATAGAGACTCTGAAAAACCAGCTTCAAGAAAAAGAGAAACATAATGAGAAATTAGAATGTGGAATAGTAAGTCTAAGAAAAGAAATTGAGAAAGTAAAGACCTTGAATATTAGATTTGCTAAAGGCTCTAAAACCTTAGATGAGATCATCAAGATACAATGTTCTCCTCTTCTAAATATAGGTCTTGCATATATCAGAGAATCTTGTCAGGCTTCAGCACCAAATTGCCTAAAAGTAGCTACATCCAGTACACAATATTCTGCCCCTCAGCAAGGGAATAAAGAATCTTTACAGATAAAGCATGATCATCTCAATTCAAAGAACAGTAACAAGAGTACCTTTCAAAGAAACACCAATCAACAAGTAAATTCAAGTAGAAGATTTTATAATCGCATAAATTTCTTCTTCAATGGACAATGTTTCTCATGTCACAATTTTGGTCATAAAGCTATTCAATGTGTTGCATATAAAACCAGTATGACTAGAGAAGCAAGAAAGCTAAGGATTGATATTGGAACAAAGAAGAATACTTATAACAGCTTTTCTCCTCTTCAAAATGAAGTTGAATGTGCTTATTGCAATAACTTTGGCCATGAAGAACCTGAATGCAGGAGCAAAGTCCAACCAAAAGAGAATATTCCTTCAAGCTCCAAAGTATGGAAAAAGAAGGAATTACAGGTTGAAAATTGTGGCATAGCTTTATTTGCAGAAGGAGAATAAAATCAATGGTACATTAATAGTGGATGCTCAAAACACATGACAGGTGACAAAAACAAACTTCTTGCATATAGTGCTCTAGAAAAAGAAAAGAATGTTACATTTGGAAATGATACTCTTGCTGCCATTGAGGGTAAAGGATCTGTTTTTATAAAAGAAAAGGTGAAAGCTAATAATGTCATGTATGTGGATGGATTAAAGCATAACCTGTTAAGTGTAAGTCAAATGTGTGTTCAAGGAACTGAAGTTGTCTTTAGTTCAAAATAATGTATGGTACGTGATATTGATATAGGTAAAACAATTATAAAAGGAAAAAGAACTCCAAGCAACCTGTATGTATTGAAGAACTGCAAAGAACAATGTTACCTGAGTAAATCTTCAGAAAACTGGCTATGGCATAGAAGGTTGGGGCATCTAAGCTTCTCTCAAATCAAAAAATCAGGCAGACCTAAAGTTGTTCGTGATCTTCCCAATATTACTCTACTTGAAAATATCATATGCAAATCTTGCCAATTCGGTAAGCAAACCAGAGTACAATTTAATGCCAAGGAAGGATCATCAAGTAAGCCTCTTGAACTCATTCATACTGACATATGTGGACCTATGAGGAAAAAGTCACCACGTGGTGAAGAATACTATATCTTATTCATTAATGATTTCTCTAGAATGTGTTGGATTGGGTTGATTAAACACAAAGATGAAGCATTTGAGAAATTTCAGATCTTCAAAGCACTGGTTGAAAATGAATTAGATCTAAAAATCAAGTGTCTTAGATCCGATCGAGGAGGAGAATATACATCAGATGAATTCCTTGAATTTTGTGAACAACATGGCATAAAAAGACAGTTTTCTGTAGCTGGCACTCCACAACAAAATGGCGTAGTAGAAAGAATGAATAGAACAGTTCAACAAATGGCTAGAGCTATGCTTGATGATTCCGGAACACCTGACACATTTTGGGGAGAAGTAGCACATACAGCGGTAAATATTCTTAACAAGGCACATGTTCGTGTAAATAGTGATAAAACTCCATATGAACTCTGGTATGGTAATCCTCCCACTGTGAAGCATTTTAGAGTTTTTGGAAGCAAATGCTTTATCAAAAATAATGATAAAAAACTTGGCAAGTTTGAACCCAGAGAAGATGAAGGAATACTTCTTGGTTACTCCTCTAGGAGTAGAGCATATAAATGTTACAATAAAATACTTCGGAAGATTGTTGAATGTATTGATGTTGTTATTGATGAGTCTCCTGCAGCTCCAAAAGAAGAAAAACAAACAACAGATGAAGATGATGATGACATATATCCTTCTACATCAAATAGAAATGATATAGACAGTGAACCCAATGAAGAACCCGAAGATGATTTATCTGAAAAAGCTCCATCCAGATATGTTGAAAAGAATCATCCAGAATCTCAAATTTTGGGAGAAAAGGGATCAGGTGTACAAACAAGAAGGACTCTTGTGGGATCTTCTAGAAATCTGGCATTTCTGTCCACTATTGAACCTCACAATGTCAGTCAAGCTAGCAAAGATGAATGTTGGATTCAAGCCATGAATGAAGAGCTTGATCAAATTGAAAAGAATCACACTTTGGAATTAGTACCAAGACCTCATGACAAAAATGTCATTGGAACTAAATGGATATTCAAAAACAAGTTAAATGAGAATGGGGATGTTATAAGAAATAAAGCTAGACTTGTTTGCAAGGGGTATGCTCAACAAGAAGGTATAGACTTTGAATAAAATTTTGCTCCTGTAGCCAGACTTGAAGCCATAAGAATGTTTCTTGCTTTTTCAAGCTTCCAACAAATCAAAGTTTATCAAATGGATGTTAAATCTACTTTTCTCAATGGTGATCTAGAAGAAGAAGTTTATATAGAACAACTAGAAGGATTCATTTTGGGAAATGATGAAAAACTTGTTTGTAGACTTAAAAAGGCTCTATATGGTCTCAAACAAGCTCCAAGGGCATGGTACTATCGTCTTGACAAATATCTTCATCAACAAGGATTTTCAAAAGGGTCAGCTGATAGCAACTTATACAGAAAAACTAAAAATGATAAACTATTGATTGTGGTTGTATATGTTGATGATATCATTTTTGGAATTAATGAAGAATCTATGAGTCAGAAATTTGCTTCTGATATGCAGCAACAATTTGAAATGTCTTTACTTGGGGAACTAACATTCTTTCTTGGCTTACAAGTGCAGCAAGCAACAAATCGCATATTCTTATCACAAGAAAAATATCTTAAGAAAATCTTGAAGAAGTATGGCATGCAATATTGAAAACCTATAAGCACACCAATGATAACTGGATGTAATCTCAATTCTAATGATGATTCCCCTATGGTGAATCAACAAGAGTACAGATCCATGATAGGAAGTCTACTTTACCTCACTGGGACTAGACCAGACATTATGCATGCAGTTGGGATTGTGGGATGATTCCAAGCTAATCCAAAAGAGTCTCAACTTCAGGCCGTCAAAAGAATATTCAAATATATGCAAGGAACTCAAGACTTTCGACTATGGTATCCAAAGGATGTTGATCTTACCCTTCATGCTTACACTGATGCAGATTGGGCTAGAAATGTTGATGATCGGAAAAGCACTAGTGGTGGTGCATTCTATATGGGGCCCCAGTTAGTATCTTGGTTCAAAAAGAAGAAAATCTCTATTGCCTTATCTACAGCAGAAGCCGAATATGTGGCTATAGCATCATGTTGCACTCAACTTCTTTGGATGATGCAAACCTTACAAGACATTCAAATCAAATGTTCACCTCCTCTCTCCATTATGTGTGATAATACAAGTGCCATCAGTATCTCAAAGAATCATGTTATGCATTCAAAAACCAAGCACATTCCCATCAAATATCACTTCTTCCGTGAACAAGTTCTTGAACAAAACGTGAAATTGGAGTATGTTCCCTCCAAAGAACAAGTTGTAGATATATTTACCAAACCTCTACCCAGGGATGCGTTTGAATATCTTAGACAGAAACTGGGAGTAGTCTCTGCCATGTAGAAGATCAGATCTACTTAAATACAGAAGATTAAATTGGTTGTGAGGTGTTGTTAGGCATCTCTAAAAGCACAAGCTAAGGGGGAGCATTGGTCATATGAAAACGATGCATTGTTGGCATTTATAAGTCATTTTTGTTATATGATGTTTGAAGATGTAGCATGATCTCAGGGGGAGCATTGTATTTTCAGTTCAAAGGATCTTGATCAACTGTTTTCCATTGATGTCAAAGGGGGAGGAAAAGAAAAAAGGGGCTTCTATAAGACAATCAGAGGAAGAGTATTGCCATCAATGCCAAAGGGGGAGATTGTTGGAAATATTTTCATTGATGGCAAAGGAAGTTGTAAAGGAATTGGCATCTGAAACAGTAACTAGGAACCAATAAAAGAACTATAGTAGAGAACAAAGGTTAGTAGAGAAGAATAGAGAAAGAATGCATCTACAAATAACAGTATCAGTCAAGAAGCAAATTGAATTCAATAAGAAGGTTATTTGAGTCCTTGTGGAATTAATTCATGTGTGAACATATGTATACATCCTAATGGAGAATAATTGAAATCCATGATAAGTAAGAAACCCTATGAGGGGATTAATGGTGCTCTGTATGTTGTTCGAGGAACTGATGTTAATACGGTCAAAAAAGTATCCAAAATGGTAGACAGTGGAGTTATATATTCATTGAATATATGATATGAACAAAGTTATGTGGTAAGGAGCTGCCTGGATTTCATGGAGAAAGGAACAAGGAGCAAGAGAAAATCAGTTATAATGTGGAAGAAATAAAACAGAGTATTTGGCATTGAACTCTCGATGGAACATGGACTAACTCTTTGGAATCATGAACGGAACCTAGAAGGAAAGAGGTAGAACGTAACGAAAGGAAGTGCGATGGAACCCTGCGTGGAAGAGCGGAACCATGACTGAGTGAACAGTGAAGGCAGTTGCTGGGTTTCATCACAACACCCTTCGGTGATAGGCAGTATTTCCTGGTTGGGAAGCGATTCCATAGAAACGTTGACATGTAGCAAAGGTGGACCCACGAAAACCGCTATCAAAGTGTGCCATCGCACGTTAACATTCGACCAAAGACGCCAAGCGATATTATTAAATGTTGTTGATCTAGGAAGGGGTCATTGGACGGTGTTCATTTGCTATAGATGCACGAAGGTTACCCAAGGTACGACGCGCCATCACACGTTATCATATGTGCATCATCAACGAACAATATCCGTCAGATCATCTGAAGACCGAGCGATGTGCTCTTCGCCGTCGGATGGAAATGATCTTTAGCGATGGGCCCCAATTTTTAAATTATATTGATTGAGCCATCGATTATGTATGTGGGGCCATAACCAAAGGTCTATTGAAAAGCCATTTGATAAAAGCGCTGGTTATTAATATAAATTTCTATTATATAAAGGTTGTGAATAATATTTATTTATCAAATTCCACGAATTTGATAAATAAAATTCCAATAAAAGAAAGAAAACCACCAGCAGCACGTTAATGTTTCTTAACCTTGGCTATAGTATTATTTGGCGGAGATAAGGATTATCTTTGGGATGATTTGTGTATAAAATAACGAATATTGGGATTTCAATTTGGATTGGTTCGAATTTTAATATGAATACCATTAGCGGTTGAGTGGTTTTCTACACATGGTATTGATAAAGGCTAAACTATATAAGGAGAAGAGGATTATACTACAGTGTGAGTACAGATTGAGGGGTTGTTAATGAATAAACTTTTGAAGAGATATCTATATGATCGAACTCTGTCTCTAATGCACCTATGTATATGATCTCTAGATCTATAAATGATGAATCTCTTGGAACATTTGAAAATGAATTCATGAATATCTGACACAAATTTGATGAAGAAATTAAGAGAAAGTTGGTAGATCTGAGGGTTGAAGCCTTCAGTGCGAAAGTGAAAGATTTCTACAAAACTGGTGTTAAATCAGGGGGTTGGAGCTCCCTTCCAGTGGTGACTGTAAAATGAGAGAAGGTGGCAGCCTTCTGCAGGTTGGTGCCTGCATGCTGGTATAAGTCTGCGCCAGCATAAAATTGTAAGAAGTTTTCTTTATAATAAATATTGAAGACTGAGATAACAACAACGGTGGTGTTCTCTCGAATTGGGTTTCCACCTTAAATACTGGTGTTCATATGTGGTGCTTATGTTTGATGGTTTGTTCTGTTATTTATGTTCGTGCTTACTACTTAACATCTGATGAATGAATGATGCAATGATCTAAGTAAAGACATAATGAGATGTCTGAACATACAAGTTGGACTCAGTAAAGTAGCATATGGTTTTAAGAATGAAAATTTAAAAGTTATCTGACAGCTATAAATACTGATTCACCCACCCCCTCTCAGTATTCATTCCAACATTAACATGGTGGCGAGCATTAATTTACTTGTGAGGACGGACATGAGAATTAGCATTAAGAGGGTGCATATGTAGAGGGAGCGATTTCTCTTTTGAATATTTAAGTTATTCACATGTTGATAATCAGGTGGAATGATGCTTCATAGCTGTGAGTTGTTGATGGTGGTCATGTCAGCATTAAATTTCTTACTAATATGCAGTTGGCAATTGAGCACCTCAATCTAGATGGAAATTTCACAATTTAATTGCTGAAAAAAAATTTAATACTCATAAATTTATACATACATTAAAAAAAAAGATTCAACAATTTTTAAATATATTTTACTAAATAAAAATCAATAAAATATTATTTAAAAAATAAATAAATAACATATATACATTATAAAAATGATTCAACAATTTCTAAATATAATTCACTAAATAAAAATCAATAAAATATTATTTAAAAATTAAATAAATAATATATATACATTAAAAATGATTCAACAATTTCTAAATACAATTCACTAAATAAAAATCAATAAAATATTATTTAAAAAATAAATAAATAATATATATACATTAACAAATGATTCAACAATTTCTAAATATGATTCACTAAATAAAAATCAATAAAATATTATTTAAAAAGTAAATAAATCAAGGGTTCTTTGTCCATACTCCATCTGTGTGAGATTGGGCGGGAGTCATTTTTCATCATGAAATTTTCAAATAGGTATCAATATCAAACAAAGGGTTGGGTGGGAGTCATTTGAAATTCTCAAAAAGGTAAACAAAGGGTTTAGTGTTTTACATTTTGTGGTTTGCTTCATCGAGCTTGCACTGCAATATCACTTGCGGCAACGATTTCTACATATCAAATGGAGTTTTTAGGGTGTGGAGTTAAAACCTGGGGAGGTTCACATATGTGATCTTGGAGATGGTATGGTAAATATCTCCACTTATTGCAAGCAGCCCAGGGTCAGATTCGAAATGCATAAGAAAATGAGGGAGTTCTCCTCAATGTTCCTGTTGATAACAAGAAAATTGTGCTTGGTGCACTTGCATACAGGAAATGCGGCCAGTTTTCGTTGGGTATTAGGTTTTTTAAACCGTTCAAGCTTTCACACAATTGCACCACACGAAGCATCACACAAGTATATTTTGTATCCATTTTTCAAAGATTTGAAACCTGTTTTTTTGCCATCAAGAATTTAATTTTCCAGATGGGACCAACAATTCCTGTTTTGAAACTAAATATAGTTGTATGTCTCTCCTTTGTAGATCCTCAACATCCTTGCAAGGGATTTATTTTTCTTTCTTTCCCAAATACCTTAGATGATAAAATCATTGGAGGGGGCTGGGTCACATGAATCTGAGCTCTAATGGCTTCTTCCAGGGAGCATCATCCTCCCAAAGAAATAAATTAGAAAACAAAAAACATAGATGTCGTTTTCCTAATGTTGTGAAACCCCTAAATCCCAACTGCCCGTCCGATAAATATTTACTGTTAGAATTTTTTAACTCTTGTATTTAGTCTACAATTCCGAAGGAAATGCATCGAAGTAGTGGCCTAAAATGTATGATCAATACGGAAATAATACAGTACCGTGTGGTCTATGGACCTTACCCTTGCGAATACTGAGCTTATCGAATCTATTCTGGCACCATTGTAAATGATCTATAATGATCCTAGACATCATGAATACCTAGGATACTAATTTGATGTCCAAAAGGGCCACCAAGATCTCTATCCCTTTTCTTCTTGATCCGACTTTATGTGGACGGTCATATCACTCTCATATAACCATAAATACAGAGATGCAGCGGAAATAACACTTCATTTCATTAATATCAAAGAACTGAAATTTTCTTACAGACAGAATGAAAATAAAACTAGCTAGGGCGTTGGTAGCTATCTCTGAGAAGAGATGTGGCGGCTACAGGCCTCTGAACCGAGTTACAATGAGGCTCAAGGGCCTATTTATTATTGAGAAACAATGGAGAACTCTAAACATCCAAAAACCTAACCCTAGGAGATGAAGCGCCAAAACTATGGGCCCCGTTTGGGTAAATTGGTGTTTCAACTTCCCAGGGACGTAACTTTGGCATACTATCTCCGTTTGACGCACATGATACATCATTAGAAATCTCTATCCGAGGACTAAAATTTTTTCCATAAATATAATTTTAGAACGGAATGATATTTTTTGGAGGTGCGATGCCCAAAAAACGTCATTTAGGGCCTCAAAACGGCTTCGAAAGTTCAAGACCCGAAAAACTGCTAAAAATAGTAAGTTATGCTGAAACTGAAAAACTGAAAGAGACAATGGTGGGGGCCCAAGTGGAATAGGCAGGTGGCCACCAATATCCACACGGATAATTCCTCCCCCTTGAAACGATGGTCACCATTGCATTGAGTTCCTCCATGAGATGAGGAAACCTGCTTGAACTTTGTTCTTTGGTGAACCACTTGCCTTGGTGTAGGAGTTGGCTAACGACAAAGTTCTGATTGGATAATGCATTTGGTGAGTGCTCTTTATTTTAATGTCCATGATACGATACCTTAGTGGCACGATTTCCATGTAGTACGGGTTTAACTACGGTGATGTGAGTTGTTCTGCAATGTCTGAGGTGTCTAGTAGAGGTGGGAAGTAAGGACGAAGGCAATCCACATTGAAGACTGGGTGCAGACCAAGGAATGGTGGAATACTGAGCTTGAAGGCATTGTTCCCTATAGCCTTGGTGATGGTGTACGACCTGTATCGGAGCGAGTGAAGCTTGCGGTGGGGTCCAGTGAGGTGCTCCTTCTGCAAATGTAGCCATACTTTGTCGCCCACTTGGAAGTTGTGTGGCACCCAGTGTTGATCATGGCGTTGCTTGTACTTGGCATTGGCTCGGTCCAATATATCATGAACCTGTTGGTGGATGTGTTGAATGCGCTCGATGAAGCTACTTGCTTTGTCAACTTCAGACTGGACATGAGCTGAATTGGCCTGAGCAGCTGCAAATGGTATGGCTACATCGATAGAAAATAGTCATTTGGAATTCCAAGCACTTTGAAATGAGCTATAGTTGATTGAGCGTGGAAGCGGAATTATAACTATGTTGTACATATGGGAGGCTCTCGTCCCATGTGCGTGGATTCTTTGAATTGTACATGCGCAGAATGTGTACAAGCATTCTGTTGACGACCTCTATCTGGCCATCTGTTTGGGGATGGAAAGCTGTGGACTTGGTGAGCTTGGTATCCCACATTGACTAGAGGCTGGACCAAAATGTGTTGAGGAACCTGCTATTCCGATCTGATATGATAGACTGTGGGATCCCAAAGTGCACCCACACTCGTTCAAAGAATATTTTAGCAGTGGCTTCTGCTGTGATATTCTTCTTGCAGGCCACCATGATGGCCATCTTCGAGAATCTGTCGATGACCACGAAAACACGAGTCATTTCCACCTTATTAGAGAGGCCGGGCCGGAGCATGTAATCCATGGAGATGGATTTAAGGTTGACTATTGGTAGGTTGCGGAGTATATAGGCCTTGCTTCTTGATGGTGGTTTGGAAATGGCTGCAGTGCAGGATACGATGTGCTTCTCGACATCTATTCCGAAGGTTCGACGATAGAAATAGTCTGTAGGATTCTTTATTTTTCTCGTGAAAATGCCCGGCTGACTTCATTGCTTAGTGTGCTTCCACTCTTATCATCTTGGCACGCTTTTGAAGGAACACAAAGGTGTCCCATGTGACATAAAAGTGCATCTTGGAGGTGAAAATTTGGAACTTGCATACCCCCCAAGAGTGCCTTGTAAGTGTGGCCAAATTCTGGGTCACTATCATAGAGAAGCGGCCAATCAGAAGTCTCATGCCCACAAGAGTTGAGCACGATGGTGAGCGCCACGATCGGTGGTCGGCTGAGGTAGTCTACAACCTTATTGGTGCTACCCTTTTTGTACTTGATGTTCAAATGAAACTGTTGTAGATATGTGGACCACTTCTGATGGTGATCATTCTGCCACTTCCCTTGTGTCTGTATGAACTGCAGGGGCCGATGGTCTATGTGGATGATTGTTTCCTTCCCAAAAATGTAATGCTTCCATTGTCGACAAGCTTTCACAATGGAATACATTTCTTTGTCGTAAGTGGGATACTTGCGAACTGTGTCAGACAATGTCTCACTGTGATATGCCACCAGATGTCCCTGTTGAGTAAGAACTACCCCAATAGCATAGTCAGAGGCATCTGTCTCGATCTCAAATGGCTGTTGCCAGTCTGGTAAAGTGAGCACTAGGGCAGAACAGAGGCGATTTTTCAACTATGTGAATGCCTTCTATTGAGGTTCCAACCAAAATAATTTTTCTCTCGCTCCTCCCTTGGTGACTTGACTCAAGGCCCAAGTGATATGAGAGAATCCCAACATGAACCTCTCGTAGAAATTAGCAAGACCCAGAAGGCTATGAAGCTCTGTTATAGTAGTTGGGGCTGGCCAATCCCAAATGACTTGGATCTTGGTTGGATCCACATGCACCCCCCTTTCATCAATAATGTATCCCAAATATTGAACCTGGGTCATGCCAAAAGTGCACTTCTCTAGATTGGCACACAACTTGTGTTTCCGCAATCTTTGGAGGACTTGTCGGATGTGGTGAAGGTGCTCTTCCCAAGTCTGGCTGAAGATCAGAATGTCATCCAAGTACACCACTACAAATGAGTTGGTGAATGGCCGCAAGATGTCGTCCATCATCCCCATGAAGGTTTCGATAGCATTCGTCAACCAGAAAGGCATGACCAGCCATTCAAAAAGGCCTTCCTTGGATTTGAAGGCAGTCTTCCACACATCAGAGGGTTCAATTGGTACCTGGTGATACCCAGACTTTAGGTCGATCTTGCTGAAATATTTTTCACCTTTGAGTTGGTCCAGAAGGTCATCAATCCATGGGATTGGGTACCTTTTCCAGATAGTGATCTTGTTCAGTGCCCGATAGTTAATAAAAAGTCTCCATGTCCCATCCTTCTTCTGTACCAACACGATCAGGCTCCCACACGGTGATGAACTTGGTCTGATGTGACCTTTCTGCAATAGCTCCTGAATCTGCCTCTTGATTTCATCATTATCCAAAACAGAGCGCTAATAGATCGGTCCATTGGGTAGCGGTGCACCTGGGGTCATATCAATCAGGTGCTTGACCTGACAGTGCAGAGGAACCCATGTGGGTGAGGTGAAGATGTCCCCTTACTCCTCCACAACCTTATCCATTTTTTTTTGTCATGCAGAGGAGCCCTGTATGGAGGTCGTGGCCACAGTCTTCTTCATGCCCTAGGGGAGGATCATCAAGAAAACGAATTTCCTGGTTTGGGAAATGAGCTTACTGCATTGTTTTGTAGTAACCAAAGAGATAGCGGCAGGAGGTGGTACCTGTGGTATCCTGTACAACTTATTTCCCAAAGTAACCATAACAGCACGAGGTCGAGACTCATACATAGCATGACGCTTCTACAAGTATGGTTGTCCTAATAATACATCAGAAAAATCAATAGGAGCAACGTCACATAATACCTCATCCGTGAAGGGCTTGATGCTATAGGGAAGGTGGCACTGCTGGCTGACGCGGAGATCTCTTCCTTAGTGAAGCCACCAAATGGTGTATGGATGTGGGTGAGCTATGGTCGGCAAGCCCAACCGCTTCATGATATCTGCTGAAATGAGGTTCTTTTGGCTCCCATTGTTGATAATTAACTGTACAGGGGAGCCCTTTACCCACATCTGGGGGTGGAAGAGATGTTCCTCCTCCTCTGGATCTTCTGGTTCCTCCTTCTGGATCTTTGTAGTGGCAACAGTGGCGTTGCGCTCCGCATCAATAATATGTTTCCATTTTTCATTCCCCCTTTCAGGTTCTGATTCAGAGTCAGAGCATGCATCTGACTCAGAAGCCCTCATCTCGGCCACTAGCGACTGCTTGGCCTGACACTCACTTGTGTTGTGAGTGGAGCTCTTATGGAACTCGCACCACTTTCCCGTGTCCTTCTTTGGCTTTGTGGTGCTATTATTTTCTTGTGGCTTCGATGGGTTGTCTTTAGCCATCATGCCTTGGCTCTATCCTTTGTTCTACGGTTTGGAAGCACCTTTCCCTTTCTTCTGATTCGTAGATCCAAAGTCCTGCTTCTTCTATTTGAATTTCTGCTCAATCTTGGCAGCATACCGGTATCCCGTACCAAGCTAGGAGATGTTGAGGAACTCCATTTTCTCCTGAATGTATCTATGCAGACAGCTGCGATACTTTAGCACCAGATGTTTCTCTCAATATTTGATACCCAACTTTGTGCACAGGGTATGGAACAGATTCGTTAGCTCATGCACATCTTGATCCCTTTGTTGTCGCAGCATGGTCCATTGTATTTACTTTTCCTCATAGCTCCCCACATGATAGTAATATTATTTGATGGCATATTGGAAATAATTACAAGTTGGTATGGCTGAGAATAGAGAAGGTTCTGTCTGGTCCTTGTTCTCACAGTAGGTTTCCCACCAGTCCTTAACATGGGGGGTAGCTTTGAGAAGTGCAAAAATAATCTTCTCCTAGTCTGAAAAGTCATGAATAGAGAAATATCCTTCTAATAGATTCAACCATCTATCTATGGCATCTGTGTCTATTTGACCCTCAAATATGGGAATTTCAAAATTTACTTGTACCTTAAAAGGAGTCGCGCCTCCAGAGTGGCTGCTGGATGCAGATGCGCCACCGGTGGGTAGAAGTTGAAGGATCTGAGCAAAGTTATCCATCATCGCATTCCTTTGTTTTTCGAGGGCCTCCTCGAGAAATATTTTGATAGGATCTCCTGCTCCCTCATCCTTCTTTTCGTCCCCCATGGCGTCCGTCGAGGTTTGCGAGGCTGATCTTGCAAAGGTTCCACCAGATCAAGTCGTAGCTCCTTATACCCCAACCTCGTTGGGGACATGCAAAGAAGGATCGAGAAAAAGCAGACCGCTCTGATACCACTGATCCAGATTTATTTAGGAACACAACAGAATAAACATATAACCATAAATATGGAGATGCATCAGAAATAACACCTCATTTCATTAATATCAAAGAACTGAAATTTTCTTACAGACAGAATGGAAAGAAAACTAGCTAGGGCGCTGGTAGCTATCTCTGAGAAGAGATGTGGTGGCTATAGGCCTCTGAACTGAGTTACAATGAGGCTCCAGGGCCTATTTATTATTGAGAAACAATGGAGAACCTTAAACATTTAAAAACCTAACCCTAGGAGATGAAGCGCCAAAACTATGGGCCCCGTTTCGGTAAATTGGTGTTTCAACTTCCCAGGGACATAACTTTGGCATACTATCTTCGTTTGATGCACATGATACGTCATTAGAAAGCTCTATCTGAGGACTAAAACTTTCACCATGAATATAATTCCAAAACAGAATAATATGCATTGGAGGCGTGATGCCCAAAAAAATTGTTTAGGGCCTCAAAACAGCTCCGGAAGTTCAGGGCCCGAAAAACTGCTAAAAATAGTAAGTTATGCCGAAACTAAAAAACTGAAAGAGACAAGGGTGGGGGCCCAAGTGGAATAGTCAGGTGGCCACCAATATCTACTTGGATCACTTCTAGCTACAGTATCAAGCCTCTTTATCAAGCATCCCCCTCTACTTTCAAGCTCTTGCACCCTCAACTCCTTACAATGCACACTTCTCCTCATGAAATGCAGGAGAGTAGAGTCGTTGGGATCCTCTACCTCTTGACTTATGCACAAAAAATTCAGCATTTGGTGCTACACCAAAATTTTGTGCTTGTCAGGCCTAACAAAATCCCAGAATATCATTGTGGATTCCTCCATGATACTAGCCAGTTGAGTTGCTGGTATTGTATTTGCTTCTATCCCTGCTTCCTTCGTGGAACCTTTGACCAAATCCCTGGACCTTCAAACTGATCATTCTCTAAGAACCTCTACAAAAAAATTTGAAACTTCTCAAACTGATCTACCAGTGGTCATAAAACAAATCCTGCTCTGATCCATAGAATGCCACGACCCGTAACTTTTTGTATTGCCAATGTAGAGCCTCCCAAGACAAACAAGTTTGGCTGACATACACAGTCTCCAGGTCTTGTTGCGCTCTCTTCAATGATTCATGGGAAGAATTTGTGATTGTAGGCTTGTTTAGAATATATCTTTTGAGCCTGGAAGTCACCCCTTTAGGCTTTCAGGTTTCATGGATGTGAAAAAATCCTAATGCATATGTCTATTGACTGTTAATATTATCCAAGCAGTAGATCCTCTCTCAGTATTTCTTGTAGAAATCTTCAATGTACTCCTCTTCTGGCTCTTCTTTTCTGAATGATTATGGAGAATTTTCCATTGAAGCTCCACTCTCACTCTCCAAAACACTGGACTTGTCTATATCAGACTCGATTTCTTCAGGTATAATAGACAGATTTCCCACCCTAAGTCTTCTTATTTCTGAAGGAATCTCCTCTATAAAAAAAAATCATAATCTTCATCATCCTCAGTCGTTTAGTGATGGGTTGCCCATCAGTAGAAGCCTCATGACCTTCATCCTCAATTCTTACATACTCCTCATTATCCTCCATAGTCAATGCCTATTCATGAGGGAGTTGTCTTTAGTTGTAGAATATTCACATATTTCAAGGTAATTATAAATATTTTTGAACCTAACAACTTCATCTCACCACCATGCCACAGAAGAAGATAATTGTGGAACCAATGAGATGATCGATAACTCCCAGTAATAAATTAATTTTATGCTTGCAAGCCCATTGATGGGAGGATGATATTGTGATTGTCTGTATCATTATGCACTTGAGCCTTTGAGTTGCTAAAATTGGATCTTCCTTTCTATATCTAATGTAATGTCATGCATGGCTTCAATTTATAGGGAGGAGAAGGACTATGAATACTAATATCATGCCCCTTCGTTAATAATATGGGTGAATATGATGAAATCATAGGTCTATCTCCGTGAATACTATGGTTGAATGAAGAAATGACAAATCTATCCCTCTGATGATGCGGGCAAGGTGGTAAATGACAATATTTATTTCAGAATAAACGTCCTTCAGGTCTGTAGGAGTTGAAGTCACTGACAATGTCAGTAGATTCTGTGATATAGAAGTGAAAAATTAAGTTGATTTGGGTTGTTTGTAGAAACTTTGGTGCTATTGTTATGTGTCTGAGACGAGATTGGGCATTAATATCGGTCACAGAGGGGGTGGGATTTTATATTTTTCGTGAATCGATGAATGGGTATCCAGTTTTGTCTTTGGATTCTGAATTGATGGGCTTTGGGATTTCTCATTAATTGATGAATGGGTACCTGAATTAAAGATTGATACAATCTACTATCAGGCTCTGGGAGTTTAAAGTGTCCGTTTTTGCGAATATGTCAGGTGTTGCTTCTATAGTCTAGTTAGAAGTTTCTATTTTTTATCAACCTTTCAATATGTATGTGATTGAAATTCCATGGATGGATAAATTATTATGGTCGTCAATCAGGAGATGGGGAATAAGATTGGATATTGATGGTTTTTGGTGGTACCCACTTCTTACTCCATTGGCGATAAAGTTTGTGATAAAAAAAATGACCTGAAATTCTTTTAGATGGATGCTGGACAGACGCTTCAAACTGTGATGCACATATATGGAAGCCCAAGATAATAATAGATGCTACTTTTGTGGAAGGATCCCACGTGCCTCCTTTTTATGGAATGATATTGCTTGTTGGAATTGAATCTGAGTCAACTCGATCAATTTCTTCTAAATCTCGATCAAATTCCTATGCCTTTGATCTTGATGCACTTCAATCCTGGCATGGAGTGTAAGATTTTCCTTGCCACATTTGATCCATTTTTTCATGCCCTTCTATCTAGACAAGATATTGACATGCTTCGATGACATTGTGATATTTACGCCGTACTTTATATGCTTGGATTAAATCTGAATGCACCCTTAAAGACAAAGAATGCACTGTCCTCTCTGTTGGCGGGGCTATGAAATTTCTTTCCCACCCCGAAAGCATGGTTTATGAAATGGATCTGGCCGTATAGATGCCCACATCAGAAAGGTCAAGTTACCAAGTCGGGCACTGGGGAAAAGGATTTCACTTATTTTATACCTTTTATTCACAATTACTACGATTTTTATTTATTTCTTACATTTACTATTCATTTAGGGAGTTTCCACCTCTTTGACCTTGAAAAGGGGCTTAGTATTACATGTATAGATCCCAACATAAAAGGCTTTCACGTATTTCCACTGATAGGAGGAGAATGAAATATATAACTAACTACCCTACTTCATTGTTAGCAGTGAGGAGATTGGTTGTAGTGTAGTGGATTAGTAAGAGTAGAGCTTATAACTTTCTATGGATTTCTAATGGCTTGAACAATAGCATGACAAAGATGAAGCTTGATATGATTTGAATTATGGATCTAATTAATATGGTCAATCCAAAATCTATTCAATGCTGAGAATAATGAGTATAATGCAAGATCCTAGAAGGGGTTTTGCCAAGGTTCCATAAGTTAGGTGCATTCACTTTTCGGTGACTCATTTCGAAAAAGGAGTGCAGTGCGGAGGAATCACACCCATAACCAATATTTATGGGAGATGAATTGAATAGTAAGATTTTCAGTTGAGGTAATGTTTGACTGAGGTGGCATAATGGAAGGAGTGGGACAAGGCATGTTTCATATCCCGGGTCTAGCAAGTAACCTCATATTTATGAGTAAGATGAATGATTGAGAACCGAAAATATCTCTAGCCTATCTCTATCCCTGAGATATTCTCTCGAGACCTCCTTATATATGATCTCTTTACCATCCCACCAAGACAGACCTACATGAACCATCCCACCAACAACTATGGACGTTCACCTCTATTGGGGTTCCCATGTTTTGGCCAGATTGGCAAGACCAGAAGATGAGGCAACATCAGAACCACTTTTGGGCCTGAGGATCTAGCCCTCCTAGTCCCTGAGAGGGATCTCTCCAATAAAACAAAGAGTGATATTTCTTTAAAAGCTCAAGATGAGATGTTAGGATAGGTATGAAGCACAAAGGGGGTTTTAAAATGATTTGGTTGGAGGGTTGTTGGGTTGGTTAGGAGATCATAGGCTGAGAAAGTAATGGGAGGGAAGGAACAAAGCAGCAGGAAGTTTCAGCTAAGGGGATAGGCCGAGAAAGTGCCATCCATTGGGTTATGGAGTCTTGAAATGAAATTACATGCAACAACTAGCCAAGGCTTTCAAAGGGAAAGTCATCTACACTAAAGGATCTTTTAGGCAGATGGTGGAATGGAACATTAAGGAGAGAAAGTGGAAGAAGGAGAGGCACCCAATTTCTGTCTATAGATCAGGTCAGAGGTCGTTTAACTCCAGACCTGCTTGGAAATACTTAAAGGCAGCTCTCAAGGGTGGACAAAAGGGCAGCTTATAGATTAGACCAGAGGTCATTTAACTCCAGGTCTACTTTAGCAACTCCAAGGGAAGAAGGAGATAAGGTTACAAAGGGATCTTATAAAGGTCAGCTGGTCACGCAAGGATCCTAGTGGACAGGGCTGACTCTAATCCCCAGTGTTCCCAAACCTTCCAGCTTAAACCTCAACAAGAAAATCTAAGAAATGATCCATCCAATTCATACATCAGAGAGCAGGCAATGACATCCACTACACTGGTTAAATTTACTGAAAGCAATCCTTAGATAACACATTTCAGAAGAGAAACATTAACAGTAGGGAGAGCAAGAACATAGGGCACCTATCAAGGGTGAATCCTATGTTACACTTCTGTTGCCTACCAGAAGAACATGAAACAGTACGAAAATGTAAATGACAGAGTTAGGAAAGACATCACCAATAGTAATAGACCAGAATCCTGTGAAATTTACTTTGATTAATTGATGCAAAACCAGTCATGTACAATAAGCTCAATGGCTAATACAATCCAAACTTTCTCCTCCCAACCTATTACATACAAACTACTCTGTAACTCCCTCCCAAGACTGTTCTAACAGTCAAGCTGAATCCCACTAATAGCAACAGCTGAACAACTGAACAACAACGTTTTACAATATGTTCCTGGGGGTTCTTATAGGAGAAGAGGAAGAAACAGAAGTAGGTGAACAATTAAATGAGTCCCATTAAGACAGAGTGGAGAAAGAGTTCATGCCCACTCTGCTTAATGGCAATCTGTGTCGTTGTGTGTACTTTGTAGACTGTTTGGTAGCCTTTGTCAAGTCGATTGACCTTTGATATGTTCTTCGAGTTCTTATGGTGTCTGGAGCTCTGTGCTGCCATTCTGGAATAAATGAACTGGATGAAAGTCTGCAAGGCCGCTCCATACCTCAATAAATACTGCCTGACTGTCTTAAATGAGCTTTAGTGAGTGTAATTAATCGTTTCACGGCTCGAGGAGGCATGGAGATTGCTTTAGGTAAATGTCTTTCCTGGAGGAAATGCATTCTGTTGATATTAAAACGCGGATATTACCTTTGCGTGCTTAAGTCTTCAAATTGTTCCCTTTCCCTTTGAATGCGGGGTTTAAACATTAACTTCATTAATAACAGGCACCAACCCCTCTTTGAATTCCTTCTACTGGTCCACTGACAAATGCTGAAACGACCTCTCTTTGCTGTTTGCGTAATAAAATACACCTGTTATAAACCTGGGCAGTAGTGGTGGAGAAGTGCTTTGGAGGCCTGGAGGAACGGTGGCAGAATAGTGGGAATAGTGGAAACAATGAGAAGTGGCAGAAGAAATGATTAATAGTGTAAAAACCTAAGGATTAAACGTTTGGGCGAATAACACAGGGAAACGGAGAAAAACAATGAAGCGGAGCCACGGAGGTGGGACCCAGTACAGAGATCGCAAATCGCAAGCGCAGAAAGTGCGATGGCAGAGGGTGGCACCGAACAGAAAACTATGCTTGTGATATTGTGATGGGGCAGATATGCGATCGGGGAATAGTGCGATGCGAGAACTTGCGACGGAGGGAAAATGCGATCGAGGGAAAATGTGATGGGCAGAAAGTGCGATGGCGCGATCGGTCAATCGCATCGCAAATATTTGCGATGGATTAATCGACCACAAACAACAAAAATGCGATATGCGATAAGTGCGATCTGCGCTGGAAAAGCAGCGGGGGTTATATAATATAGGACCTTATAATAAGGTTTATATTGTATGGCGGGAATGGGAGGGGAAGTGGTTATATATAAAGGGGCGGGACTTATAATAAAGTAGGAGAGTGGGTTTTTTGGCCCATTTCAATGGATTTAAAAGGCAAGAAGGGGTACGATAGAGGAATAAAGGGGAATGATGGCCAACAAAGTGTAACGGAAGAAATTAAAGGGAATTCAAAAAGGTCAGAAGGAAAATATAAGGGGAAACAAGTAGAAGCTAAGTGGGGGTTGAAATAAGAGGGAAAAGGGGGCCTTTGGACATTTCTTCACATAACAGAGAGGCTTTATAATGGAAAACAATAGTGAGGATTCATCAAAAGGGAAAAGGCCACGAGGAGGCTTCAAGGATGATGTGTTTTTAGGGGAAATGCATTCCTTGAAGGCTCAAAAACATCTTATCCCCCTATTTGCTTGTCAAAAATTTCATAGGGGGGCTAACAGTGGCTCCACATGGGGATGGCTTCTTCTTGAAGGAGTCAAGAATTCAGAAAATGATCTCTTGGTGTAGGCCAGGTGCCTGCTGCTTGAACCATCAATTTCTTCCTTTGATCAGCTGCCACAAGCTATGAAGACAACATATCAGCAGTAAAATTCTCCCAAACAACTACCTACCCACACTACAATCCTAGCATTTTTCTTCTTTAGGGTGCACTTGAGCTAGCAGACCCTTTACATAATTTTATTTTGCAAACAGAAAATAAACATATTCTAAGTCTACCCTTATTACTCCATGAGACTAGATTAAACTCTTGGCCTCATCTATTTCTCTACCTAATCTAATAACTGCTGGGATTAAACTGTCCAGCAGGTTTCTTCACCTACATTCCAAGACAGAAAACAACTAACTATGTGCTCATAGGCTGAGCTTTATTGATCTTTTCCTACCTACCCTACTCTATTGAAATATTTACAAGTCTAGCTTACAAACATTGTCTTCCAATGTAACCATTCCATCAAACGATCCCATGGTTGGTCCTTCTTGCTCAATTCCTTGAGCATGCTGGATAGGCAGGGCAGCTCCCACTCTTCTTGTTCCATAACAGCAGCCTTGAAAAATTTTTACTCTATTTTCAACATGATGCTCAAAAAGACCCTTGATCCTTCTTCAAGTGTATGCAGGAAATGTGCATAAGGATCATGAAATGATACCCAGTTATGAATATCTGGCAAGCAGGCTTCAACCAAGACTTCCTCCTCTTCCACTGGATCAAGGCTAAGACTCTCTTGAAAAAGAGAATCTTCTTCATCTTCTGAACTAGAGGACTCATCATATATGGCAGTGTTGTCCTCCTAGAGCTCTGATATATTTTGTTCTGAGGTGCTAAGCTCTGTGAGAAGATCTATGTATTTTTGAGCAGGGTTTTGGTCCATTGCTTCCTCTTTTTCAAGAGAAAGCTCTTTGCTTGAATTATGCTCCAGAATCTCTTCTTTTCTTTCCTCCTCATCTTCTGAAAAGAACAACTGCTGGTTTCCAGTCTCATTGATGATGTGTGGAAGGGCAGAATGAAGATTCAAAGAATCTTCACCTGCCATTATATTATCATGGCCCTCGCCATCAGTGTCGTAAATAGGCGTACTTGACCAAGTCAACCATTCTGGACGCTCAGCGGGTTTTTTTTCATTCTAATCCACAAAGGAGTCTTCTAAATATGAATCATCAAACTCAAATAATGACTGAGCAGGAGCGTGTGTTCTATAGAAGGCATCGGAGGTGGACTGTTGATTTAATATCTGCTCGACCTCTTCTTCTGTCAAAAAAGGGGTTTCCATTTCATCATGGACAGAAGCACAACGATCCTCTTTCTCTTGTATTAGCTGATTTGGAGGTTGGATGCTTTCTTGAGTCTCCTCTTCCACACCAGATTCTACCTCTTCCATGTAGTCTTCTGTTTCCACAAGGCAGCTTTCCTTATCAGCCTTTGCTAATAGGTCCTGATGTTCTTTGGTCAGCATAACACAAGGCATATGTAAGAAATCAGGCAGTTCCTTATTACATTCCTCCTCATCTTCTACAGATTCTCGAGTATCATACATGTCCTGCTCATCTTCTTGGTCTTGATTTTGTTCCTGTTCTGGAAGAGGCGTAGGCCTCTCTGAACAATCATCATCTGATTTCATATTAGCCATATACGTCTCCAGCACGCTACCGAACATTTTTGTTATTCTACATAATTTATCATACAAAGAATTATACTTTGTATCCCTGTCCATGATTGGATCTATATTTATGCAAAGAAGGCTACTACTTCTTCTCAACCAGTTCAGAGTCTTCTACCAGTGGAGTCATTTGGTCTTCAGGGAGTTATGGAGTGTGGAGTCGCTAGGTGGATGAATTTGACTATTTGGAGCAGGCTGCTATCCACCATTAGCAATTAAAAGCCAATCTAAAGGAAAAGTGGTCTCTTCCCCAGTGGGGTCGCCATTATGTTGGGGTTCCCATGTTTTGGCCAGATTGGCAAGACCAAAAGATGAGACAACATCAGAACCACTTTTGGGCCCTAGGATCTAGCCCTCCTGGACCCGGAGAGGGATCTCTCCAATAAAACAAAGAGTGATATGTCTTTAAAAGCTCAAGATGATATGTTAGGCTAGGTATGAAACAAAAAGGGGGTTTTAAAATAATTTGGTTGGAGGGTTGCTTGGTTGGTTAGGAGATCATAGGCTGAGAAAGTAATGGGAGGGAAGGAAAACAGTAGCAGGAAGTTTCAGCTAAGGGGATAGGCCGAGAAAATGCCATCCATTGGGCTATGGAGTCTTGAAAGGAAATTACATGCAACAACTAGCCAAGGCTTTCAAAGGGAAAGTCATCTACACTAAAGGATCTTTTAGGCGGATGGTGGAATGAACCATTAAGGAGAGAAAGTGGAAGAAGGAGAGGCACCCAATTTCTGTCTATAGATAAGGTCAGAGGTCATTTAACTCCGAACCTTCTTGGACATACTCAAAGGCAGCTCTCAAAGGTTGATAAAGGGGTAGCTTATAGATCATACCAGAGGTCATTTAACTCTAGGTCTGCTTTAGAAACTCCAAGGGAAGACGAAGATAAGGTTACAAAGGGATCTTAGAAAGGCCAGCTGGTCGCGCAAGGATCCTAGAGGACAGGGCTGACTCTAATCCCCAGTGTTCCCAAACCTTCCAGCTTAAACCTCAACAAGAACATCTAAGAAATGATCCATCCAATCATACATCAGAGAGCAAGCAATGACATCCACTACAATGGTTAAATTGACTGAAAGCAATCCTTAGATAACACATTTCAGAAGAGAAAAATTAACAGTAGGGAGAGTAGGAACATAGGGCACCTATCAAGGGTGAATCCTATGTTACACTTCTGTTTCCTACCAGAAGAACATGAAATAGTACGAAAATGTAAATGACATAGTTAGGAAAGACATCACCAATAGTAATAGACCAGGATCCTGTGAAATGTACTTTGATTAATTGATGCAAAACCAATCATGTACAATAAGCTCAATGGCTAATACAATCCAAACTTTCTCCTCCCAGCCTATTACATACAAACTACTCTGTAACTCCCTCCCAAGATTTTTCTAACAGTCAAGTTGAATCCCACTAATAGCAACAGCCGAACAACTGAACAACAACGTTTTACAATATGTTCCCGGGGATTCTTATAGGAGAATAGGAAAAAACAGAATTAGGTGAACAATTAAATGAGTCCCATTAAGACAGAGTGGAGAAAGAGTTCATGCCCACTCTGCTTAATGGAAATCTGCGTCGCTGTGTGTACTTTGTAGACTGTTTGGTAGCCTCTGTCAGGTCGATTGACCTCTGATATGTTCTTCGAGTTCTTATGGCATCTGGAGCTCTGTGCTTCCATTCTAGAATAAATGAACTGGATGAAAGTCTGCAAGGCCGCTCCATACCTCAATAACTGATGCCTGACTATCTTAAATGAGCTTTAGTCAATGTAACTAGTCGTTTCAGGGCTCGAGGAGGCATGGAGATTGTTGTAGGTAAACGTCTTTCTTGGATGAAATCCGTTCTGCTGATATTAAAACGCGGATATGACCTTTGCGTGCTTAAGTCTTCAAATTGTGCCCTTTCCCTTTGAATGCGGGGTTTAAACATTAACTTCATTAATAATAGGCACCAACCCCTCTTTGAATTCCTTCTATTGGTCCACTGACAAATGCTAAAATGGCCTCTCTGTGATGTCTGCGTAATAAAATACACTTGTTATAAACCTGGGCAGTAGCGGTGGAGAAGTGCTTTGAAGGCCCAGAGGAATGGTGGCAGAACAGTAGGAGCAGTGGAAACAATGAGAAGTGGTGGAAGAAATGATTAATAGTGTAAAAACCTAAGGATTAAACGTTTGGACGAATAACACATGGAAACAGAGGAAAACAATGAAGCGGAGCCACGGAGGTGGGACCCGGTACGGAGATCGCAAATTACAAGAGCGGAAAGTGTGATGCTAGAGGGTGGCACCGAATAGAAAATTGCACTTGTGATATTGTGATGGGGCAGATATGCGATCGGGGAATAATACGATGCGAGAACTTGTGACGGAGGAAAAATGCGATGGGCGGAAAGTGAGATGGCACGATCGGTCGATCGCATCGCAAATATTTGCGATGGATCAATCGACCACAAACAATGAAAATGTGATATGCGATAAGTGTGATCTGCGCTGGAAAAGCAACAGGGGTTATATAATATAGGACCTTATAATAAGGTTTATATTGTATGGCGGGAATGGGAGGGGAAGTGGTTATATATAAAGGGGCGGGACTTATAATAATGTAGGAGAGTGGGTTTTTTGGCCCATTTCAATGGATTTAAAAGGAAAGAAGGGGTATGATAGAGGAATAAAGGGGAATGGTGGCCAACAAAGGGTAAGGGAAGAAATTAAATGGAATTCGAAAAGGTCAGAAGGAAAATAGAAGGGGAAACAAGTAGAAGCTAAGTGGGGGTTGAAATAAGAGGGAAAAGGGGGCCTTTGGGCATTTCTTCACATAACAGAGAGGCTTTATAATGGAAAACAATAGTGAGGATTCATCAGAAGGGAAAAGGGCATGAGGAGGCTTCAAGGATGATGTGTTTTCAGGGGAAATGCATTCCTTGAAGGCTCAAAAACATCTTAGCCCCCTATTTACTTGTCAAAAATTTCATAGGGGGGCTAACAACCTCAAGCCCTCAGTTACCCTCAAGCCTTGGCTTTCTTGGCCCCTCCTAAATCTAATCCTAAGCAGGGAAAAGGAGAACACTCAAAATCCTATAAAAATAAAACACTCATATGCATCTACTTTCATAAGGAGGGGCATCTCTTCAAGTCTTGGCTTGCTCGTCTTCAGAAAATTGAAGAACTTGTGATTCCCCTAATTTCAATGACTTAATGACATATATAATATAGAGAATTCATGAATGGAAGACACAAGTGGCAGAAGTGTGTGAAATCACACCCTCTTTTCACACTTAAATGATGATATCATCATGGTATTTATATATAAATTCTTATTAAGATATCAATCGATCGGTATTTTTCCATTCTGAACCAACCTGTAGTAAAAGGCTTTTGGCTGATTCCTTCCTTTCCTTCCTCCCTTACAGGTAACATGTCTATCTCCCTTTCTCCTTCCATTGGGATTCTATCTGTGGGCTCTCTCGAGTGAAAGGCTTGGTCATTTTGAGTCGAAGTTTCATTTCAATTTTTGTTTCTTAAATTTAAAAACTATCTAAGTAGGGATTTTTTGCACATATTCCAAACCATTTCCCCTACAACAAACCCATTTCTTAATATTTATCCTTGCAATCACCCCCATTTATGTGGCAATTTCCAGTTAATTATATGTGGGGAAGCAAGATATCAGAAATCCTTCTTTATGCACCTAATATCCCAAGTGTTGAAAGTCTATTTCCCTCCACTGCACTCAAACAAATTTTAAGGGGTGAGCCATGACCACAATTTCATAGTGTTTGACTGAGTTTCAAGGTCGAACCTCCCAACTGAACTTAGAAAGTGAGGTTTTTTTTACCTAAGAATGTCCCATTTCCCATCTCTGAGACGTGGCCTCAACAACTGCTATTTCCCCGTAAGAGGAACTGAAAACATATCCATGGTGGAAAGTGTCTTAGCTCATGGTGAAGGATGATGGTCTCCCATAAAGAGAATAAAAGAGTAGAGCTCATATGGTTGACACTTGTAATGAACCCCATTTCCACTACTATTTTCTCCTTGGTTGTACTGTAATAATAGCGGTGTTGGGTTTTCCATCATTACTAGCTTTTATTACGTAGGGAGGCTTTGTAATAATGGCACTTGGATGTTGTGGTACTTTGTGCGGCTCAGTTGCTTTGATTTTCCCTTTTAATGGAACTGTTGGCTGCTTGAAATCAACAGATTTAGGAACTACTTATCTTCTAGGAACTTTAGGAGCTTTGGATACCTCTTTTCTTGTATTATCAGGCTATCTAGGTGCTTCCTCTCTTATGAAATTATAGGAGCTCAACCTTCGTTGGCCTTAGTTCAGACTTTATTCTTACCTCAGCCATTATGTTATAAGAGACCATCTGCTGCTGCACAGGAAAAATATTGAAAGAATCATATTCGTTCTTGCTTTGGTCGAGTGTGCTTTTAAATGCCCTATTAAGATTCAATTTATTTGAAGTCTATAGAGAAATTTCTTTACTCATTTCATTAATATCACAATTATAATTCAAAAGCCTCTAAACAAAACATTATGTATTTAAGAAGGCACATTTCTTTCACTCTAAATATCTTCAATTCTAAATAAAAGTAAAAACATTGTTACCGATAAAACGTGAACTATTACCTAAAAACGGGAAATCTAGCCCAGAAAGACTAAACAAACATGAAAAAACACCCCAAAAACAAAAAGTGTGTATTCCAGAACGCATTCTTTTTTTCTGAAGGTCAAATTTCACGTTTTTATAAAATTATGCTAAAAACGAAATTGTTTCTTGAAAAAATGATTGAAAAAACACCCTAAAAAAAAACAAGTTGATGCTGGAATAACAAAAAAAAACACGGTGTCACACTTTTGATAGATTGTGAGAATGGAGTTAAAGGCAACATATTAGGACATTCAAAAATCATAAAATTCTAAATTTCTTGATAGATGATCTTAAATATAAATAAAATCATGTCTGAAGGGCTTATCATTTCGAACAATTTTTATCCATGTTGTTAAACATAAAATATCTTGACTCTAAACAAACCTAAAATTGTAATTATTTTCAATCATAACATTAAAGATAAAATTTCGCAGCGCATAAAATCCTTAATGGAAAGTCATAAATCTCAAGTTTTTGAATCTTAACTTTTCAAGATACTTGAACCATGAAATTATGGAGAAATTATATGACTTAAACAATTTTTAAAAATGAACAGGTAAGTGAAAAATTTATTAT
Source organism: Pinus albicaulis (assembly GCA_034641835.2). NCBI lineage: Eukaryota > Viridiplantae > Streptophyta > Pinopsida > Pinales > Pinaceae > Pinus > Pinus albicaulis. The sequence goes on from JAXQQM020086394.1 coordinate 90,899, forward strand.
TCATATATTTTCTTGTTTATATATAAAAAACGTATTTTTTGATTTTTTTAATTTTTTTTCTATATTTTAAATTATAATTGTTTTAGTTTTAAGAAAATAAAATTTAAAAATTAAAATGTTCTTATATATGTTTGTTTATATTTTAAAACATATTTTAATTTTTTTTTTACAGTTTTTTAATATTTTAAATAATAATTGTTCTAATTTAAAAAAATTAAAATTAAAAATAATTTTTTTATATTTGTTTGTTTATTTTTTAAAACGTATTTTTTAATTTTTTTTTTTATTGTTTTCTTATATTTTAAAATTTTAAAAGAATAGTTTTTTTTTTTATATTAAACAAAACATTTTTTTTTATTATAATAGTTTTTGTTAAAAAAAAAAATTAATTTTTTAAAATAGTTTGTGTTTGAAAATAAATAAATAAATAAATAATTTGCCACTCGCCGAGGGCCGGAGGCAGGCTAGGCAGCTCTCGAGGGCACCACCCGGCTGGCCTCTGGCCCCCGGCTAGGAGGAGGGCAATTTCGAGAATCACCCCTAGCTGGGCGGAGGGCGATTTCGAGAATCACCCCCGGCTGAGCAGAGGGTGATTCTTAGAATCACCCTCCGCCCAGCCAAGGGTGATTCTTAGAATTGCCCTTTGCCGAGCCAGGGGTGATTCTCAGAATCGCACTCAACCCAGCCAGGGGTGATTCTCGGAATCAACCTCTACCTAGTCGGGGGTGATTCTCGGAATTGCCCTCTGCCCAGCCGGGGGTGATTCTAGAAATCACCCTCCGCCCATTTGGGGGTGATTCTCAGAATTTCCCTCTGCCCAACCGGGGGTGATTCTCGAAATCGCCCTCTACCCAGCTAGGGTTGATTCTCGGAATCACCCTCCACCTAGCCGTAGGCCGAAGGTAGGTTGGGTGGCACTGTTGAGGGCTACCCAGCCTACCTCTAGCCCCCGGTTAGGTGAAGGCAGGCTGGACAGCCATCGATGGTGCCACCCAGTTGGCCTCCAGCCCCCAGCTAGGTAGAGGGAGATTCTCAGAATCACCCTCCACCCAACCGAGGGCCGCAAGCTGGCTGAGCGGCACTGTCGAGGGCTACTCAGCCTGCCTCAGGCCCCCAGCCGGGCAGAGGATGATTCTGAGAATCACCCTCCACCCAGCCACGAGTCGAAGGTATGTTGGGCAGCCCTTGACGGTGCCGCTTGGCTTTCCTCTAGCCCCTGGTTGGGTGGAGGGAGATTCTGAAAATCACCCTCAGCTGGGCAGAGGGCGATTTCGAGAATCACCCCGAGCTGAGTGGAGGGCGATTTCGAGAATCATCCCCGACTTGGCAGAGGGCCATTTCGAGAATCACCCCCAACTACTTAGTCTGCCTTTGGCGCCTGGTTGGGTGGAGGGAGATTCCAAGAATCATCCTCGGCTGGGTAGAGGGTGATTCTCAAAATCTCCCTCTGCCCAACTGGGGGTGATTCTCGGAATCGCCCTCTGCCCAACTGGGGGTGATTCTTGGAATTTCCCTCCACCCAGCCGGGGGTGATTCTCGAAATTACCCTCTGCCCAACTGGGGTTCATTCTCGAAATAGCCCTCTGCCTAACCGGGGTGACTCTCAGAATTTCCATCTGCTCAGCTAGGGGTGATTCTCGGAATCTCCCTTCGCCCAGCCGGGGGCCAAAGGTAGGCCGAGCAGCGCTGTCTAAGGCTGCCCAGCCTGCCTCCATCCCATGCCAAGGTGGATGGTGATTCTCTGTATCACTCTCCACCTAGCTGGGGACAGGAGGCAGGCTGGGTAGTCATCGACGGTGTCGCTCGTCTGGCCTCTAGCCCTCGGCTGGGCAAAGGGTGATTCTAAGAATATCCCTCCACCTAGCTGGGGGCCGGAGGTCAGCTGGGTGACACCATTGAGGGATGCCCAGCCTAGCTCTACCCAGCTGATGGCTGAAGGTAGGCTAGGCAGCCCTCGATGACGTAGCCTAGCCTACCTCTGGCCCCCAGCTAGACGGAGGGTGATTCTGAGAATCACTCCTGGCTGGGCAGAGGGTGATTCCGAGAATCGCTCCCATCTGGGTGGAGGGCGACTCCAAGAATCTCTACCGGTTGGGTGAATGTTTTATTCTAGGAGTCACCCCCGGATGGGTAGAGGACGATTCTGAGAATCACCCCCAGCTAGGCGGAGGTCAGCAGGGTGGTGTCGTCTAGGGCTGCCCAGCCTACCTCTAGCCCTTGGCTGGGCGGAGGGTGATTCTCAGAATTTCCCTCCACCCAGCCGAGGGCCGGAGGTAAGCTGGGCGACACTGTCAAATGAAGGATATTTGGTTTTGGATCTATTTTCAGGTTAAGGTAAGTTTTATTATACAAATTTAAATTTAAATATTTTATTTTTTACTTTTTATGGCTTTATACTAATTTTCTTACTTATTTCTTTTGACTTGATGATTAGGTATAACACTAGCATGTTGCCTACCAGAAGGAAGAAATTTCATTTCCATTGAGAAAGACCCAGTGCAATGCAATTTTATTTAACAAAGAATTAACACTCTTGAATTCCTTGTAGATGCGAAGCAAGAAGCTGGTTTGAGGAAAGGGGATTTTAATGAATCACGTGTGGCAAAAACAACAAAGGAACCTCAACCACCATTATATGGAATGATTGGAAATGGACACTTTGGATGATTTTCAGACGTGAAAGATCCATTAGAAGATGAAAATGACCAAAATGAAGTAGAAAATGTTGTGGAAGAAGCCATCAATGATGTTCTAGATGATGTTGAACATGTATTAGTTGATCTTGTTGAGGATCTTTAAGTTATGCTTGCAAACAAAGCTCATTTTTGGGATCTATTAATCCGTTTTACTTGTAATGTTTAGACTTTGATATTTCATGAGAATAATCCTTATTTTTTGCAAAAAACATGTGATCACTATTATTTTTTGACATAAAATTCAGTAAAAATGCTATTTTCTTAAGTTTTTTTGTTAAGATTTTCCCAAAAATTAGTTTATTTAAGATGTTTTTTTTAACAAAAAATCTCTAAAAGTATATTTTTTGCATTTTATTTGTATTGGAAATTTGTATTATTTGTCATATCATTCAAAATATTGGTTTTTTAGCAATAATTATTTGATGTGTGTTGAAAAATTAATTATCAATACATAGACTTGTAGAAAATATAAACTTTATAATATTGACCCTTTTTTCATTGTTTATCTATGTGAAAAAGTGAAGATATCATTACAAATTTTTATTTAAAAAAAAAATATTCTTTTCTTTTTAAAACACAAGTACATAAATGCACTTAAAAATAAACATCTCACGGAAGAAGAAGACATTAGAAAATGTATAGTGTCAAAATCAATCCTCTAAAAAAACGTTGGTGATGATATGTCACCACTATTCCAAATCAACATAAAAAGCATCACAGAAAAAAAACTAAAAAAATAAAAAAAATTAAAGTGCCAAAAACATGCTAAAAAAATAATAATTTGATTTTGCATCACCACTTTTCAAAATTGGGTGTTTTTCTTGCTACGTCAAAAAGTAGGTACTAGTGCAGTTACCTATTTCATCGGTAACAATGTTTAAACTGAGTGCAAGTTCTCACTAGAAAATCTTAGACCCATATCCACTTTTAGGGTGTGTTTAAGTTATCCCCTTTACTATTTTACCCTCACCCCTTGTTGCCCTCTCCCTAATTCTGTTAGCTCGATGCTACCACTAACTTCGGACAAGCATCATCCAATACTAGGGAGGAAGAGGAGGTTTTGGTGGTTTTTTCGTTCAACTCACCCCTACCTGTCATTTTCAAGGTAACGGTCAAATCGATACCCACTAGCTGTCAGTGAGAAGAGAAGGGAATGCAAAGGTAAATGCCATATTTCAGTAGTATGGGAAACTAAGGTCCCATGTACAATGGTTGACCACAACACTAAAGTAGTCCAAGAAGTTATGGCATAAACCAGGGTCCAATGTACAAATGCTAACCTCAATGATAAAGTAGTCCTAGGAACTACTCTAGAAACCTAGGTCCCATGTATTAGTGTTGATGCTAACTCCCCAATGGTGAAATGAGAAAATTTCAAAGGTTGTTTGAGTCAAAGATGGCTTTGTAGAGTTACAAGGCATATGTTTGGATCTATCTCTCTGGCTTATTGATAAGTTGTTCAGTAAAACAGAATGTTTGGTTGATGAAAATTGGTAGTCCAAATCATGTCATCTGATCTATATGTGGTAGCTTAGTTTATAACTGAGGGGTTGCTAAATTTGAAGCTTTTTTCTACCTTCTAACGTTGGTCACAGAGTCTGTTTTATTTTTTGTTTTTAATTTGTTGTGCAAAATTTCAATTTATTTGCATGCAATTGCTGGGTTCAGAAGTCATTTTTTTATTAACCCTATTAGTGCCCAAATCGTATTACCATAAATGGAATGGCATGATATTTTTTCAAGAGATGGTCCAGAAACAGAAGGAGTATTTAAAAACATCTATAATATTTTTTTAGAAGTATCATAGTACACAATAACATTGAATATTATCATGGGAAAGGAATGTTTGGATGTCAGTTTGGTTTCATTGTAGGAAGAAGGATTTACGTTAGAATAGCCTTGAGCTGAGTTGTTGATTGAATTTTTTGGACTATATAGAAAATAATTATTTTTTACTTTGGGTTTAGACTATACATGAAAATTAAAAATTTTAACATTTAATAAAATCACAAATCTCACGTTCTTTTATACCAATTTTTGTTCTTTCAAGATTATTTTCCTACCAGTGACTATTGAGTAGTCTATGGATGGAGGAGAATCGAGATTATAACTTGAAGGTTTGAGTACTAGGTGGGGAAGTTGTTGTTGTAGATCTTGAAGACTTGAAGATTTTTCATTGTATAATGCAAAGTTGTCATGAATTGCTTGTAAATCGAAATCGTGAAGACTCAACATATTGTTAGGATTGTTACCATGTCTTTTGAGAGGATGGATTAAAGCATTGACCATTAAGTGGATTTAATATTGCAAATGGGAGGTTGGATGATCAAAATGGTAGTTAGAGACACCATTTCCTATCAAAGTTAAAATCCAAAAATATTTGTACTATGTGGAGTAAGGATAGAGCTAAACATTAATGACTATAACTATAGGTAGAACAAATTCTCACTCGATTGGAAACTGTGCTTGATTAGATTTTCCGAACTTGAAAATAACATATTCAACAATATCATAGGATCATATTAAAATGCACCAAAATTTCCAAGGAGCATGGCATAAAGTTGTGAACTAAGATGGAAAAAGTTCAATTTGTCCATTATTAAGAGTCAAATCGAAAATCATGTTTCAAAATATGATAATACACGACAAATATAATAGGTTAGGAATAAGTGGCAAAGAAGGCCCTATTCTTTTGTGCAGTGTTGCTCCAATTGCATGATCTTATTTTTTTTTATATACTGGATATTTGGCCTCTTAACCTTGCTAAGAAGTCCCTTTGAGGTTGCATCTAGGTCGCCCATGTTAATGATAATAAGGTAGATGTCTAGTATGTGAAACTAGTCATGATTTTAGTTTGTTTCGTCAATCATAGTTGGTTTTTTGTAGAAGTGATTGGGTCAAGCATATGTTAAAAATAAAACTTAATCTTTTCAATATTTTTTTTTAGTTTGTTCCCTAGGTATTGAAAATATATACAAACACTCATAAATTTCAAACTAGTATTGGAAAATGATGACATGAAACCAAACTACCATTTTGGTGACAGACATAGTCGTTAGGTTGAAGTGTGGGAGTCATGGGATAAAAAAAGGATATACTCTTCGCTATAGGACCCTCTTTAAAATATTTGGGAAAATAATCCAGATAATAAAATTGAATAATAAAGAAACCTTCAGAGTATAGATATACTTCACAATAATTTTTTTTCTAGTTTGAATAGATCCACTTGTACAGTTCTAATATAGGTGTTGTGAATCAAACTTTAGTGCATGTGATTCATATAAAGAGAGAAGGTTTGTGACCTCTTGCTCTCATAAATCTACCATTGTGAATTTTATAGCTTGGGCTCATAAGGAAACATGCACATTTAAAGTGCATGCTAATAGAGGGCATTTATTTGCAACACATTTTGTGGTTTTTCATGATCAATTAATTAATGAGACCTATGATTAATAACTCTTTGGTAATTTTAAATATTGTAAAATTGATTAAAAATTATAGTCGTTGAAGTGGAGGGTTTTACTTGAGACCTTATCCTTAAAAGAAGTAATCTCTGAGGATGAAAACACACATTTTACCATCACTCCTTTTTCTAGGCACAACACCAAAATTAGAATAGTGTCTTTGCATATGCTAGATAATAGATAATGGTCATCAATTTGGTTTCCCGCAAACAAATTTATTGTTGGTACACAAGGATCATATGCATGAGCTCTACCTTATTATTTTTATTTACTATAAAATCAATAAAGTTCACCCAAAATATTAAGGTTTCCCCTATGGTAGATTTGACAATAATTTGATAGGTTGATTTGATTTCAAAGTCCTCTCAAATTAAGGTCCCCTAAGATTTCCATTGTTACCAATTTTTTTGTGAAATACTTGTTGTTCAAATATTTTGTTGAACACTTGCCATGCAACCTCAGGTCCAAAGGAAAGATATTTTTTTTGGCCTAAGTGATCTTGATTGAAACGTGTTAACTATATATCTATCTATGAGTACATCCAAGAATATTAATTTACCATACCCCTAATAACACATATAAAGCATTATTTTTTGTTCTTGAACTATCATGTTAGTCCCTAAAGAACAGTTTGGGTTCTTCCATTATAGAAACAGTCATGGAGCTCTTTCCATATGAGCCATGTTGACATATTTTCAATTTTCTTTTCTATGTTAGTTCCTTTGAGCAAACTCAAACAAATAATAACCTAGGTGCCTATGTTTGCACTACCTTTAACCTCTGACACTTTGTGATTACCACTTCAAGGAATTCCTTCATTGTGCGAGGTAAGGGATGCGTTGACTAGTTAGTGAATAGTAAACAACCCAATATTTGTGGTGTTCTTGGCCTTACTAGCTTTAGTAGAAGGCTTATAAATCGACCTTCGCCTACAGGAATAACCATAAATATCTAGGAAATTTTTGCAATGACTCCCAAAGTTCCCTCTATGGATCAGGCTCATAAGGAAACATGCTCATTTAAATTCCATGATAATAGAGTTCATTTCTTTGCAATAAGTTCTATGTTTTTATCTTGACCTCTTAATTAATGACATTTACGATTAATAACTCTTTAGTAAAGTTTAATATATTGTAAAGATGATTACAATAAATTATAGTATTGGAGTATTAATACTCTAATATTATTCACTTGGATAATTCATTATATTAAAAGGTACTCCTTCAATGGTATTTTAGGGATTCCTTTGAGAAAGTGGCATTCATGGGACACCTACCTAGTGGTAAAGATGTGTCCTTGACCCACATGTGTTTGTATGTGTATGTGTGTGTTAAAGGGGTTTCCAATATGAGGATGAGTTGCATTACCCTTGATATGCATAATCCAGTCACTTATAAATATGCACATTTAGATTGGGTTACTTGTTACATGGATGCATTTAGTTTGATATGTAAATATTTTTATTTTCCCCAATTTTTCATAACTTCATTGTTATTTTAAAAAATTTCATTATAGAATAAGACAAATTTGTATGGTTAAACTTTATTGCACACACACATTTCTCATTTCCTCTAAAGGAGTCAAATTTCCTGGATAATGATAAATAAGATTGAAATGGAAATTTAAATGGAAAACAAAAACTGGCATCATTTGGACATAGATAACATATGTTGCTCCGAGACATGTTCAGATTTGAAAAGACAAAGAAGCAAGTGCTAAAATTTTTATGTGTTATGTTATTTGTTATAACTTATTTTCATTTCAAACATTTGTACAAACTTTGTCAGTCGATAGGTACCCCGATAAGAAATTGAGGACAACAACATTAACACTTTCACATTCAACATGTATGATTAAAAAAGTTCACATGAGTCCTTCCTATTATCACTTTTTACTTCTTTTGATGCATGTGAAATAACCATTTAGGTTGACCCTAAGTACCGCCAATAGAACTACTAAATTTACACCATATGAAAATACTTGAATTCTATTGATGGAAAAATAATTGCCTCTTCTATTATTTGAAGCATCCATTGTATCTATATACTATTCATAAACATAAAATTTTATAAATAGGAGTGAAAAAAAATGTTGCACAAAGAAATAATTAGATCATACTAACAAGACAACAACCTTCAAATTATTAATGACACCATTGCGCAAAGATGCATATAATGGACATTTAACACATGACTCAATCTGGATAGAACATAAAATTTTAAATGATTGGTTTGATGTAAATGCACTCCACAACATGCTATATTGTGATATGGGTATGCACATATTTTCTCAAGATCCACAAAGAATAAGGTTTGAGAACTAAGGAAAAATATTTATGATGTTACTTGTTTACAAATTTGAGAAAGCGTCAAGGGTTACAATCAAAATCTAGAAATTGTGTTTCCTAGTGGAATGTGAGGCATTCATGGATTTGTATAATGCTTCAATGCTTTTTTAGGATCTAGGTAAGTGCAAATGAATTAAATATTTATGTCATTGTTCTATATTGGATTCCCGTGCTCTCTAAGTTATCAAAGGAAAGTTAAAACCTGAATAGACTAAGGGACAACATATTCCATTGCCAAAATTTAACGTTACAGGGAAGTGCACTACACTTGTTTGATACTCCACACATTTTGAGGGCATGCCAATATAAATGTCATTGTTGTTGGATACACTTGCATTGGTTAGGTTTTGAAAAGTTTTCTTTGTCAAATATGTTGTTTTCATGAAGTAATATTTCCAACCAAGAGGATAAAGACCTGGCATGTCTAGGAAATAGTGGTGTTATTTCTTGCCTGTATTTGTGATTTATTAGTATTCCACCACTAATAACTTCATTATGTAGTTGTTTTCTTAGTAGTATATTACAAAAATGATCTGTTAAAGTAAAATGTTTCTAGTTTGTTTGAACGTCATAAATTGGAAGGAAATATAGCTTTGAATTAGAAAAATAGAATATATTATGAAAATATGTTTTTTGATCAAATATAGGCCCATTTCCTGATCATTAGAAAAAAAAATTAATGACAATCAACAATGATTTTGAGCAGAATGAATTATAGAACTCTCCAGCTTAAAAACAAGTTAGCATATTCCATTTTGTTCGCATCAGAGAAAAATGAATGAGTAATCTTAAGTTTTCTTTCAATATTTATAGAATCATTTTAGAGATTCTGAATGGAAATTGTGTGTGCTAATATTTCTCAATTAATTAAAGGGAAAACAAGGGGCATACATAATTTTTTTTTTTATGGGAATTGGATTCCTTTTCCCTTGGTATAGTACATTGATAATTGAATATTTCTATATTGAAGCTATATTCCCAGTTAGTATCACAATTTACAAAGTCTTGTCTGATTGTTTTTCAGTTTCTTCTTGTAATCTCGTGTCAGCAATACTTTGCTCCACCCATTAGATTTCTACTAACTAGTTTTATTGTTGAAGTGTCACTACTTCTTAGAGATAACTAGAGGAAACGATACAACTACAAAAGTGGAGCATGAGACATTCTTAGTAGAAATTTCTAGCTCTATTATGTTTATTTATGACATTTATTTTCTTTGTTTATAAAGGTCATTTGGCCACATAGTGGTCACTATTTCGCAGCTAAAGAAATTTTTTTTGAGTTTCTTGATTTTATGGGGAAAAATGTCATTAACAATATTGTTGATGTTGAGGTATATATCGTATAAATCCTTTATAGTCTACTTTAGTTTATATTCCAGTGTTCATCGACTTTCATGTCTTATACTCTGCATTGTGACTTTTTTTGTTTTCTTTTTGCAAAAAATGGACTCAGTATTGATGGTAAGAAGCGAGGACTAAAGAAAGAGGGCCACAAAAACACTTGAGTGACAAAGAGAGAGAATTTAACTAGTCTAGTCGTACCCATAGAGCCAATATCCCGCATAAGACACACATAAATACCGATGGTAAAGTTTTCACAGTTGGTGAATTCACTTGCAATTCTTTGGCAAGATAATGATAATGTTTTGAAGTGATGAACAATATTTTATCTATAAATTCTACTCCAACCAATATTAAGTTGGAAACTCATTCTAATACTTGACGTTTTATATAATATAATTTATGTGGTTGGAATTATTTATAGTTACACTTGATATTACTTGGTATTGTAATTAACATATGTAACTTTGCGTTTTCATATTGGATGAACATGTAAATTGTACGACATTTTTTAAAATTTAGTTCCAAAATCATACTAATTAATTTATGTTGATTAATAATGAACACATAAAATGAATATAAAACTATTAAAATAGTAGTTTATATTGATTAATGATTAACACAAATAAAATGAATATACTACTAAATTAGTCATTTATAATGATTATTAATGAATGTAAATAAAATTAATACAAATACTAAATTAGTTGTTTATATAATGAGTAAATGACTACTGCAAATGATAAATTTGTGACTACAAATGATGACTAAATTTTGCATATGTACAACTATTAGTAGCTAATTTACAATATCTTATAACACAACTAAAATTTAGTCATACTACTTCGGTCATTAATTGGTTTCAAACAATGACTAAAATGTGCATATATATGACTATTAGTAGATAATTTACAGTATCTTATAACACGACCAACATTTTTTTCATATTTCTTTGGTCATTAATTGGTTTTCTTGAGTGATCATATAGTAATATATTTTTTTGTTTGTTCATTAATTGTCACAATTAATGACCAAATCAAACATTAAATCAATGATTAAATCAATGAGAAAATTAAGGACCAAATCAATGACTAAATTAATGATCAAATCAATGATTAAATTAATGACTAAATTAGTAACTAAATTAATGACCAAATTAATGACCAAATATACAACTAGACAACAAAATTGAGATAACCAATTAATGACTAAGTTAAAAACGACCCAAAGTTGGTCGTGTTAACCGAAAAATAGTCGTTTATATGCAAATTTTAGTTTTTTTTTAGTAACTAATTAGCCATTTTGTACTAGTGATATGTCTGAGAACATGATATATTTTAACTTTGCGATGAATGAAAATAATCTGATAGACAGGTTGATGTTTTTATTGATGATTAAATATGATTCCCATTTAGAGGGAGATACTCTTGATGAGATCCCAACACCTATTATTATATGTGATAGATAATTTCAGAATTAAGAAAATATTTTGGACATGAATAGATGATCACTTGATGTTTTTGAAGGAAGAAACCATAGTGACTTCATGATACATTACAGGATATTGCGATACATGTTCTTTCGAAAAGGTCCTCTAGAAGCCATGCCAATATCAGTAATATGTAGTAGCTATGAGAACTATGATTAATATTGTATCGAATAAAACATGGGGTTGATTGAAGCATTAGAAATTACAAGGAAAGGTTCATGTCCTGAGGATTCCCCCAAAATGAGGATGAAGAATATGACAAAATTTATGTACCTACTACTTGCTACACTACTATTGGATTGATTGTTTCTCTTGCTGCAAGTCAAGGATGGACCCTTCACTTGATGGATGGAAAGATTAAATTTCTTCCTCACATTATATAGGTAAAAGCACATGTTGATCATACTTATGGATTTGGGGAGAGGTAAAAGAAGACTCATGTTTGTAGGCTCAATAAATCTGTGTATGGTGTTGTCGCTATGACAAACACCCTCCAAAATTTTTCTTACACTTGAATTTTGGAGCCTACTTTTGATCCTATGATCATTCGTTCCTTAATTTTTCATAAATAATTCATGGTTATTTGATGTTTTCTGAGATTCTAATTTTCAAAATCACTTGTTTAAAAATGCTTATATTTAAATGTTTTCACAAGTGCATCTCTCTCATAGAAATCCCAACGGTCAATATGCACCCTAGAATGTCAAGCGCTACATAGTCCTTGTAGAAATTTCTTGCAAAATCTCTAAGGAATTTTATTATGCAGTACCTCTAGACAGATACTACATAATCCTTTTTGAAATTAAATGAATGACCCCATGTTTGAAAATTCCCTCATTTTTGGTTGTGATTATCTATTCTCTCAAGTGAGTTTTGTCAACTATTGCTCTTGTGTGCTTTGGTTTTCATTGGTGCCACTTTTAATTTTGCAACTATTTATTATTATTTTGTTCACTTTTAAAGCTGGTGCTTTTGTGTCCTTTTTTATATGGAACGTGTCACTTTCACTTTATTTAGATTTTGCAAGTGTCTTTTTAATGTTTTTATTAATGTCACAAGGGTCTTCCTTTGGTTATGGAAGTGTCACATATTGTCACTGAACTATGAATTGCACAGTCTCGTGACATACGAAGATTTTCCGACATATTTGAACTATGTAATGTGTAGTCACTACCTCCAAGGACTGTGCATTGCACAATCACATTGGTCAGTATCAACCTCCTTCTCTCCAAGACTGTGCAATTCATCCTTCTAGCCATCCTCTTTCTGCACATTTCATAGTTGTAGCTAGTATTATCCTTTTATTCTTCCCTATATTATGTAACTACACAATCAATATGCCCAATCTCCCTCTATAACTATTCATTATGTAGTGATATTGAGAAAGCATACCTCACTGTCACCATAAACTACGCAATATTTATCCTCAATCCTCCATAATTTTGCATTGCACATATTTAAGCATCAATCCCTCACTCTTACCCTATGAAATTGTGCATCGTGCAATTCCTGAGCCTTTCTCCCAATCAACTACCTAGTTCTAGGTCAGTCAATGTATTTCATGAATATAATTAAACTAGGAAATTTTTGGACTGATGTCATCTTTTCATAGTGGATTTCACTTTCAGTTACTATATCTCGACATGAAAGGATGATGTTCAGAGAGGAAGAGAGTGAAACTATACTAAAAGAAACTTGTGAAGCTAGAAGAATGAATAATTCATCGAGCAAGAGGATGAAAGGAAATTATTTTATGGCAAATGATCAAAGATTAGGATCACATGAAGACTCCATATCAATCAACCCCATGGAGGATGAGTAAAAAACACATGCGAGATCCATCATTCAGATGTAAATAAAGCCAAAAAATGAAGATCTTGGCAATGCCACATCATCATGACTCACCTCAAAAGTAACATGTGTCACAATGCCTTGCGACATCATTTGTGGAATGTAATTGTGTGATTTTAAAAAATGAGAAAAATGTAAAATATTTGGAAGACCAAGGGCCCCACATCAAATATAAGGAGTCATTATTGATTTCTAAAATCATATAGAAGCTTAAACATCATGTAATAATTCAAAAAGTTATTATAGAATATCAAGAGTCATGAGGGAGGTCAAGAGTCAAATGGGAGGAAGACAGTAACCTCATTTGTTATGAATACATCCTCATAAGTCAAGCAAAAGGAATTTTGGGACTTGAACTTCCCACCTCGACTTCTCTAGCACTGGCTGAGGAGAGAATATGTTTCTCTACAAGAGTAGGTGGTGACTTCATGTTTTATAATTCAGGCTAGTGTGGCAGCATTGTACTTATATATCTATGCACTTTCACATAATATTGGACCTGGATGAGCCAACACATTTCATGAATGTATCATGCATGTTGTAGGACTATTCTTTAGATGTTTGCAGTATATGTTTCATTCATACGTACTAAGGAAATTGAACTATTTTGGTGGCTTTGGTACGTATCTTGTTGAAGGTGTGTTGTGTTTATGATTATGACTATGATTGTCATGTGAACTAATTTACAGATTAATTGTAATCCTCCTATGCTCTTATGTGTCTCTTTTAGGGTGATAATATTATTTTTTATTCTAAAGTCTTAATCTCTTTTCTCTTACCATGAAAGTACCTTATACACATCCCAATTGTATGCCCCATAATGTTAACTTACTTGCTTGTTTCAAAGAATTTTTGTATAACATGTTATGTTAATAATCGACTCCAAGAGAAATACCTAAGGATAATAGAAACCAGTAGTATTTCCAGTTAGTAATACTACTCCAAATTATGTGATGTCTAATTGGGACTTCACATTGGGGATACCCCATTAGTTGATGGATTTTCAGCATCGTCAACAATTGGCATTATAAGGAGGGCCAGATGATAAGTTATACCCATTCAGTCTATTTTTAATATATCATCTTAAATGGCTCTTTCCAAAATCACTATCCTAGAGTGATTTTATACTAGATAAAATGTTTCAATCCCTGTGGAATTAATTGATGAATTCTCTAATTTAAATTTTTATTGCCAGGGTGAAGCATTCATAGCTCAACATATATCTTTTTTTATCACATTTCGTCAACATTATGAAATTTATTTTAAATATGTAGCTAGTAAATTTCTCACCCTCACTCTTGAAGGTCGAGTTAAGAAATGGTCTCAAAATTTGCCAATTTCTTCCATTCATTCAATCGAACAACTTGTTATGGAGCTTCATCAAGCCTATGACGGGTATGATTATCATGATGTTTTTTATAGAATTGATCAACTTAGAATGAGATATGGTGAACCTGTAGAGGATTTTTTGAATCAGTTTCTTCATATTTGCTATGAATTTCCTGAGGGAGTGATGGATTCATATTTTATCATGGAAAAATGTCAAAGTTTTAGTTTACTTAGCTTTAAATATTTTTAATAAAAACCCCCAAATGATTTTTCTCTACCGAATTATGTTGATCAAGAGACACCCCAAATTCGTGAGGAGGAACCTACTATTCATTTTGTCCCTTTCCCTCCTCCTTTTCTAGTATAAATTTGAGTTCATCCTGGTGAAGATATTGAATTTGGGAAACTTGAAAATCAAATCCATGATATATTTCTTCCACCTTCACCTCATTTTAGTGAAATAATTATCGAGGAGAACCTTCAGTGTTCTCATAATTGCATGGAACCTAAGGTTAAAATTGATCCCTTAATTCTTAAGGATGGCATTGACATGCATAATGCGAATATTCAATCTATCCAGTTGAAATCATAGTTTTATCCAAGTGGTATCTTTAAACCTATACCATCCATATCTCATGACTCCTTGTTTCATAGTCCATTTGATCAATCCAAATCAAATCTTAATGATTTTCGACTATTTGTACTAATAAATAATCATATATAAGGAAGTTTCATCGCACATGTAGTGGAGTGAAGTGGCGAATATATATTTCATCCTTATTCCCTCTTTCAAGATGATAATATTTCATTTTTTGTTGATAAATGATATTTTGATCTTGATAACATATCAAATGATTTTAAATCCTTCATTCAAGTTGAGACTTTAGACAACCATCACCTTGAAATCTCTATTTCCATTAATACATGGAATGATGGATATCCAAATATATCAAATGATATAATTTCTTCTTTTTATGGATAATATTTGTGAAGTATCAATTCAAAATATGCTTCGCATAGCTTACAATATTCATTTATGGGAAGGGATACTCTTTCAATTGAGAACTATTCTAAAATTTATTTGATTAATTCAGTCAAATTCAAAATTTGAAGAAATAAATTTACAGGATTTTGAATATTCAATATACCCCATTTAAGAAAAGAAATGTTAATTTGAATGTTACATTGGTATTCCTTTCTTCCATCATTAAGATAATGAAAGTAATCTCATTAAGAATAATATGCATGTTTCTCTGGTGTTCCTTCAAGGTCAATATGATTTAGTTATAGCTAGTGTTTCTCCTCATCGGCCTTTTATTCTTTCCTCACCTCTGGCACATTATTGATTCGTTGTTAGACCAACAAAGTTTCTTAATTCCTTAGATTCTTATATCATTGGTGAGTCTTCCATATTTCAGGAGGAAGATATTAAAATTCTAAATGATCAAGGGAGTTTTTTGACTCGCATGTTTAATATTAGTTCTTATTAAACAACTAACATTAGTAGTGTTTATGTTGGAAATATGATTCCTATGTCTTAATATGTTGTCCTTGATGGAAAATCTCTGGTAAAAGGTGGAGTATATGTCTTTAGTAGAAGCTCAAGATTCCATCAGAAGAAATGTGTATTGTCCAACAGAAGTTTTGGTAATATTCATATTAAAGACTCTATACACGGGTTTGTCAGGCCAAGATTGTATACATGCGAATAAGAACAATCCAAGTCGTGTATGCCTTTTGTGCTCGAAAAGGATAATAACAGGGGGCATTACCATGGTATTAGTCCACAGGTTTGAGAACCATGTTGTCTCTTTGTTTTTGTCCAAGAATACCATCGACAACTATGTGGTTTTGACTCATGGTATTGGTAAAGGATAAATCTATATCAGGAGAAGAAGAAAATAGTAAAATGTGTGCATGTGTAAGGGTTGTCACTAAATACTTCTCTCTGAAGTATATCTGCATAGGATGAACTCTGTTTTATTGAAAAATATGAACCTACGATGCACCCTTGGATAGATTAATGGATCAGGATCTCTAGACTTGAAATAGCTATTTTCTTGCATGATCCATTAAAGAGATGATTAGATCTAAGACCTGGCGCATGTTTGCTGAAGTGAAGTGAAGAAATCTGGGTACGTTCTATAGATCTGAAACATTTTGTAGAATTAATATTTATATATCTATAAGCTAGTTCATCTCAGTAAAAGAATGTATATACATGGATTTGGTTCAGAAAAGGCACGTATGTAAGTTAGGGTTTTCTAAACCTTATTGCAGAAGTTTTTTGTTATTGTTGTTATTTTTCTGCTATCTGTCAATGAAGTATTCATGTAGATCTAGGTTTTTTAATTGCTGTATATGCTGCTGAGTTGATTATGTACAAATCTGATAAATGAGTGAGTAAATATGTGTCATAATGACTAACTAATCAAGTGTTCTGAAATTCTAAAAATTTATCTAACTAAAAGCCTCAGAACTGGATCTCAGACTTACTATATTCTAAAAAATAGTATTCACAGATCTATACGTAGGTTGGTGTTAACGAAAGCATGTATACACATCGGTTCGGTGAAGAAAAGTAACGTATCATTTTTAAGGTAATGAATGTTCAGAGTTGAATTTGATTCTACATACTGATTCTGAAATCTGTTTATTACAATGTTCTTATTAAAGTGATCTCACTACTCGGTTTGATGTATTGGGTGAAGTTCATTTTTTGATATTTATTAAGGGTTTTGTTGAAGTTGTGTGATACAGTATGAAAATTAATGAAACGTGGTCTGCAGTGATTCTGAAGGAAGTAGAAGCTTCATGCCAATAGAAGTTGATGTTCTGATGAGGGGGTTGAAGCTCCCTTCTAGTAGTGGCTGGTAAACAAGATGAGGGGGTTGTATCTCCCTTCTAGTTGCAGCTAGAAAATGAGAGAAGGTTGCAGCCTTCTGCAGGTAGATGCCTGCGTACTAATATGAGTTTGCATCAGTACAGTATTGTAAGTAGTTTTCCATATAATAAATATTGAAGACAGAGGCGACAACAGTGGTGGTTTTCCCCTGAATTGGGTTTCCACCTTAAATCCTGGTGTTCATGTGTGTTTCTCTTGTGTGATGATTTATTTTGTTGTTACTATGCATATTTACTGCTAAAATAACATATGCATGACTGATAAGCCGAGTTAAATATCGTTTATGAAAATTTTTTCTAACAATAAAATTATATCAGTATACACAAGTTTCTTTTGGTATATGTGTGTCTATACATGAATTGGGTTCATCAAAGCCTCGTATGGAATTCAGTAAAGAAAAAGTTAAATTATTAGTAAGTTCTGAATGTTGATTCACCACCCCCCCCCCCCCTTAGTATTTTTCCCAACAATTTCTATCAGAGGGGGTCCTTCTGGAGAAGCTTAATCACTAGAAGGAAGATCAGCCAAGACAATCAATCAACATGGGACAACATCTATCAGGCGTCCTCTCTTCAATGGAAACAACTTAATCGTATGGAATACAAGGACAAGATCCTATCTTCAGTCCCTTGGAGCAGATGTATGGGCTAGAGTTGAAGGATGTTATCAATATCCAACTTCAGTTCCTATAGATGTAGCATCAAGAAAGAACTATGAAACCAATGCAAAGGCGGTTAATGCATTATTGGGAAGTTTGACTGAATCAGAATTTGTTAAAGTTTCAAAAGAATATGAGATAAATTTTGTAAAGAAGCTTCCTTTTAAATGTTTTTCTTGTGGAAGAGTTGGTCATTATGCTACTAAATGTCCCCATAAATATAGTCATTAAAAGGGAAAGGAAGTGGCTAAAGGAAATAAGAAACATTTTATCAATAGAAAAAGTTATTATACTCATCAAGATAGTGATGGTTTATCAAATAGTGAAGAAGGAGAATATGATCAAGATATTAGACTACTCATGCCTTTTGAAAAGGACTCTAGTGATACTTTTGTGGATGAATTAGAAGAAAATCACTTTCTTGAAGAAATAAATCATCTCAAAATATGTTTGGAAGAATACAAAATTTGCATAGATACTCTAAAAAATCAGCTTATGGAAAAGGAGAAGCACAATGAGAAATTAGAATGTGAAATAGTAATTCTAGGAAAGGAAATTGAGAAAGTGAAAATTTTAAATCTTAGATTTGCTAAAGGATCTGAAACCTTAGATGAAATTATCAAGGTACATCAATCTCCTCTTATAAATACAGGTCTTGGATATGTTGGAGAATCATCTTAGTCTTCAGCACCAAGCTATCTAAATCCGGCTAAAGCTAGCCTACAACATTATGTCTCTCAGCAAAAGAACAAAGAAACTACACAAGTAAAGCATGACCACTTTGATACAAGGAAGAACAATAACAGAAATATCAACTAGAAGGTAAACATAAATAGAAGGTTTCATTATCACATAAATTTTTTCTTTAATGGACAATGTTTCTCTTGTCATAATTTTGGTCATAAGGTTGCTCAATGTGTTGCATACAAAACCATCATGACCAGAGAAGAAAGAAAGCAAAGAAATGAGACTAGAATAAAGAATAATACTTATAACAACTTTTATCCTCTTCAAAATGAAAGTGAATATTCTTATTGCAATAACTTTGGTCATGAAGAATCTGAATGCAGGAGCAAACTTTATCCAAAAGAGCATGTACCTTGAAATTCCAAGTTTTGGAGAAAGAAGGACTTACACGTTGAAAGTTGTGGCATAGCTTTATTTGCAGAAGGGGAATAGAACTAATGGTACATTAATAGTGAATGCTCAAAACACATGATAGGTGACAGAAATAAACTCCTTTCATACAATTCTCTAGAGAAAGAAAATAATGTTACTTTTGGGAATGACTCTCCTGCTGTCATTAAAGGAAAATTTTTTGTTTTTCTAAAAGAAAAGGTGAAAGCTAACAATGTTATGTATGTGGATGGATTAAATCACAACCTATTAAGTGTGATTCAAATGTGTTAACAAGGAAATGAAGTTGTCTTTAGTTCAAAAGAATGTATAGTACGTGAACTTGACACAGGAAAAGTAGTAAGAAAAGGAACTAGAACACAAATAAATATGCATGTATTGAAAGGTGGCGAAGAACAATGCTACTTGGGTAAATCTTTAGAAAATTGGTTATGGCATAGAAGGTTGGGAGATTTGAGCTTCTCTCAAATAAGAAAAATGAATAGACTCAAAGTGGTTCTTGATCTTCCTAGCATCACTCTACCTGAAAGTACCATATGAAAATCATGCCAATTTGGTAAGCAAACCAGGGTGAAATTCAATGCTAAAGAAGGATCAACAAGTAAGCCTCGTGAACTTATACATACTGATCTATGTGAAATTGTAAGAAAAAAGTCACCTCGTGGAGAACAATAGTATATTTTATTTATTGATGGCTTCTCTAGAATGAATTAGATCGGTTTAATGAAACATAAAGATGAAAAATTTGAAAAATTTAAGATCTTCAAAGTTTTGGTTGAAAATAAATTAGATCTAAAAATCAAATGCCTTAGATCTGACCAAGGAGGAGAATATATATCAAATGAATTCTTTGAGTTTTTTTAACATCATGGCATAAAAAGAAAATTTTATGTAGCTAGAACCCCACAACAAAATGGAGTGGCAAAAAGGATAAATAGAATAGTTCAACAAATGGCTTAGGCTATGCTTGATGAATCTGGAACTCGCGATACCTTTTTGGGAGAAGCAGCACATATAGCGGTAAATATTCTGAACAAGGCTCACTTTCGAGTGAACATTGATAAAACTCCTTATGAACTCTGGTATGGAAATCTTCCCACCATAAAGCATTTTAGAGTTTTCGGAAGAAAATATTTTATCAAGAACAATGATGAAAAACTTGGTAAGTTTGAACCTAAAGCATATGAAGGAATATTTCTTGGTTACTCTTCTAGAAGTAAAGCATATGAATGTTACAATAAAATACTTTGAAAGATTGTTGAATGTATTGATGTTGTAATTGATGAGTCTCTCTCAGCTTCTAAAAGGGAAATACCAACAACAAATGAAGATGATGATGATGTATATCTTCCTACACCAAATAGCAACAATATGGAAGGTGAGCACAATGAAGCATCAGAAGAAGATCTATCTGAAAAGTATCCATCCAGGTATGTTCAAAAGAATCATCTGAAATCTCAAATTTTGGGACAAAATGGATCAGGTGTCCAAACAAGAAGAAATCATGTAGGATCTCTTAGCTATCTGGAATTTGTATCCACTATTCAACCACAGAATGTCAATCAAGATAGCAAATATGAATATTGGATTCAAGCCATGAATGAAGAAGTTGATCATATTGAAAAGTATCATAGTTCAGAATTGGTTCCAAGACCTCATGATAAAAATGTGATTGGAACAAAATGGTATTCAAAAACAAGTTAAATGAAAATGGAGATGTTATTAGAAACAAAGCTAGACTTGTTTGTAAAGGGTATGATCAACAAGAAGGTATATAATTTGATGAAACATTTGTTGTTGTAGCTAGGCTTGAAGCCATAAGAATGTTTCTTGCTTTTTCAAGTTTTCAACAAATCAATGTTTATCAAATGAATGTTAAATCTGCCTTTTTTAATGGGGATCTAGAAGAAGAAGTTTGTATAGAAAAAATAGAATGATTCATTCTGGGAAATGATGAAAAACTTGTTTTCAAACTTAAAAAGGCATTATATGGTCTCAAACAAGCTCCACGAGCATGGTATTATCATCTTGACAAATATCTTCATCAATAAGGTTTTACAAAGGGATCTGTTGATAGTAACTTATACACAAATATAGAGAATGATAAACTATTGACTGTAGTTTTATATGTTGATGACATCATTTTTTGCAATAATGAAGAGTCCATGAGTCAGAAATTTTCTTCTATTATGCAGCAAGAATTTGAAATGTCCTTACTTGGGGAACTAACATTATTTCTTGGCTTACAAGTGAAACAAGCAACATATGGTATATTTTTATCACAAGACAATTATGAAGAAGTATGGTATGGAAGACTTCAAACCTGTGCGTACGCCAATGGTAACTGGATGTAACCTCAGTTATCATGATGATTCTCCCACGATGAATCAACCAGAATGTAGATCCATGATTGGAAGTCTACTTTATCTAACCGAAACAAGAACAGACATCATGCATGTAGCTGGGATTGTTGGACGATTCCAAGCTAATCCAAAAGAGTCTCATATTTAGGCTGTAAAAATATTATTCAAATATCTACAAGGGACTCAATACTTTGGTGTATGGAATACAAAGCATGTTGATCTCACTCTTCATGCTTACACAGATGCAGATTGGGCTGGAAATGTTGATGATCGAAAAAGCATTAGTGGAGGTGCATTCTATATGGGGCTCCGATTGGCATCTTGGTTCATCAAGAAACAGAGTTATATTGGCTTATCTATAGTAGAAGAAGAATATGTGGCTACTGCATCATGTTGCACAAAACTCCTTTGGATGATGAAAACTCTACCAGACATTCAAATCAAATGTTCACCTCCCATATCTAGTTTATGTGATAATACAAGTGCCATTAGTATATCAAAGAATCATGTTATGCATTCCAAGACTAATCACATTCCTATTAAGTATCACTTCCTACATGAGCAAGTGCTTGAACAAAAAGTTAAACTGGAGTATGTTCCCTCCAAAGAAATTTTTTTTGATATATTTACTAAACCTCTTCCCAGGGAAGCATTCGAATATCTCAGAAAGAAAATCAAACTTGTCTCTACCTCTCTGTTCAAATCTGATTAATTTCAGAAGTTCAAATTTGATACGATGGTTTCATAAAGACGAATTACGTATGTACGCGATTTTCTGTGCATAAAATCGTGTATGTGTTTTCCTGAAATAAATTCTCTTCGACAGTGCTCAGAACAGTTCCGGTACTATTGAGTAATCTTTGTTATTGTTCTAGTATTCATATTTACATATAATTCTTTGATGAAGATGCTTTGACAAATTGGTTGTTGAAGGTGTTCAGGATGCATCAGCCTAGGGGAGAACCTGTCTTGCAGAAAAGGATGCATTGTTGTTATTTTGACTGCTTTCTGATATATGATCTCTCTCTTGAGATCTTTTGGTCCTGTTAATGACATGTCATTTCTATTTGATGAAAAGGGAATGTTTACACTCATGATGTAAAGTGTTCTATTCAGTTATCTAAGGACATGTTCTACCTTGAAAACCCACTTGGTTGGGTAGTTCTGTCAAATATATAATTTCACTTGGTTGGATCATTCATGTAAGTATGATTCCTTGGTGATAGGAAAGGTCATACTTGGTTTAGTTATAGAGTCATGTACTTCATTGAAAATATCTTAAGATTTAGCATGCATTCAGGGGGAGCATGGTCAAAATAGTTCCCTTTGCTCTTGATGTCAAAGGGGGAGAGGATTTTGAGTGTCTGAAGTGTTTGAATAATGGTTATGTTTAATGTATCTATCTACTATGTTGATAAAACACCAACATGGTTGCCATCAAGTCCAAAGGGGGATATTGTTGGCAATATGATTCCTATGTCTTAATATGTTTTCCTTGATGGATTTTTTTTGGTAAAATATGGAGTATATGTCTTCAGTAGAAGTTTGGGAGTCCATCAAAACAAATGTGTATTGTCCAGTAGAATTTTGGGTAATATTCATATTGAATATTCTATACACGGGTTTGTTCAATCCAAGTCGCGTATACATGCGGATAAGAACGATCTAAGTCGCGTATGCCTTTTATGCTCCAAAAGGATAATACCAGGGGGCATTACCATGGTATTAGCCCACAAGTTTGAGTGTCATGTTGTCTATTTTATTTCGTCCAAGAATACCATCGACAGTTGTCTGGTTTTTACTCATGGTATTGGTAAAGGCTAAATATATATAAGGAGAGGAAGATCATAGTACAAATGTGTGCATGTGTAAGGGTTGTCACTAAATACTTCTCTTTGAAGTATATCTGCATAAGATGAACTCTGTATTATTGAAAAATCTGAATCTATGATGCACTCTTCAATAGATTGATGGATCAGGATCTCTAGACCTGAAATAACTATCTTCTAGCATGATCCATTGAAGAGATGATTAGCTTTGAGGCTTAGCGCATGTTTATTGAAGTGGAGTGAAGAAATTTGGGTAAGTTCTATAGACCTGAAACATTTTACAGAATTAATATCTATAGATCTATATGCTAATTCGTCTCAGTAAAAGCACGTGTATACGCGACTTTGGTTTAGAAAAGGCACATACGGAAGTTAGGGTTTTTTGAAGCTTATTGTAGAAGTTTTCTGTTATTGTTGTGTTTTCTCTACTGTCTAACAAGGAGGTCTTGTTGTAGATCTAGGTTGCTTGATTATTGTGTATGTTGTTGAGTTGATTGTGTACAAATATGATCAATGAGTGAGTAAATATGTGTTATGATGGCTAATTGATCAAGGGTTCCACAATTATGAAAATATATCTGACTAAAAGCCTCAGAACTGGATCTGAGACTGACTATATTCCCAAAAATAGTATTCACAGATCTATACGTAGGTTGGTGTTAAGGAAAGCATGTATACACGTGGGTTCGGTGAAGCAAATTAGCGTATGCTTTTTAAGATAATGAATGTTCAGAGTTGAATTTTATTCTGCATATTGATTCTGAAATCTGGTTATTACAGTGTTCTGATTACAATGATCTCACTGCTCGGTTGATGTATTGGGTGAAGTTTATTATTGTTGATCTTTATGAAGGGTTGTGTTGAAGTTGTGTGATCCAGTCTGAAAATTGATGAAATGTGGTCTGTAGTGATTCTCAAGGAAGTAGAAGCTTCCTTCCAATCAAAGCTGGTGTTCTGATCAGGGGGTTGAAGCTCTCTTCGAGTAGTGTCTTGTAAACGAGATGACCGGGTTGTAGTTCCCTTCTAGTTGCAGCTGGAAAATGAGAGAAGGTTGTAGCCTTCTACAGGTAGATGCTTGTGTATTGATATGAGTCTGGATCAGTACAATATTGTAAAAATATTTCCATAAAATAAATATTGAAGACAGAGATGAAAGCAGCGGTGGTTTTCTCCCAAATTGGGTTTCCACCTTCAATATTGGTGTTCATGTGTGTTTCTCTTGTGTGATGATTTATTGTGCGGTTACTATGCATATTTACTGCTTAACTAACAGATGCATGACTGATAAGATGAGTTAAATTTTGTTTATGAAAAATTTTTCTAACAATAAAATTATATTAGTATATGTAAGTTTCTTTTGGTATATGTGCGTGTATACGCGAGTTGGGTTCATCAAGGCCACATATGGAATTTAGTAAAGGAAATTTTAAATTATCAGTAAGCTCTAAATACTAATTCAACCCCCCTCTAAGCATTTTTCCCAACATTTTTCATTGATACATCTGATGATAGTGGTGATCATTTACCTATTGATCTTTATGATCCACACAAATTCAATGATCCATCATGAGAAAGTTTAGCAACATATTATGAAGTCAAGGAATGTTAGGTCCCTATAATACTAGTGTATCCCCTTATTTTTGTTAGTGTAGCACCCTTATTATTGTTTTTTTAATGTTGTAACCCCCATATTTGCCCTTACATTATTATTGTTAGGTCGGCTAGGATTATATTATGGCCCTATGGACTCCTATATATAGAAAGTTCATTTGTATCATCCAAGATTTTCTCATTTGTGTAATGTAAAAGAGAATTCCCCATCTAAGTGGCTTATTCTAAGGTATTGATCTCTCTTTTATTCTATTTTTGGAGCTGGTTTCATAACATTTGGTATCAGATCTTTGGATTCTAGAGTTTTTCTATTCCAAACAGGTCATCGTGAAATTTTTTCTATACATTTTTCTCTAAGAAGGTTCAGAACCTTAAATTTTTACAATGCTAATCCAAAATCCTGACGAAAATCATGTAAAAATTTCAGATCTTCACTCCCAACAGTTTCGAAGATATGACCTGTGGACATAAGGTATTTTTCAGGCTCTCGAATTTGACCTAAAACAAGTCATCGTGGAATTTTCACTATAATTTTTTTTCCACGTAGTTTTAGAAGATGAAATTCTTACAACACAAATCCGACATCATGAGGAACCGCCTGTAAAAATTTTAGAGAGTGGTTCACAATATTTTTGGAGATATGATCTGTAGATGTTAGGGCTTTTTCATGCTCCTGAATTTCATCTGAAATAGGTGACCATGCGAAAATCATCATAACTCTCTCTCTGAGTGTTGGATTGGAATTCTATAAAAATTTTCCATAGGTACACAGACTATATTTTCCTATGTACCAATTGAAACACTGAAGGAGGAAATAGTGACATGTGGCACATCGTACAAATTTTCTCTTCAAAACTAGTCCATAATTAGGTCATTGTGGGAGATTGGGCATAAATTCTCCACGAAGAATATAAATTAGGTCAGACCTTTGGAATTCAAAAGAATATTTAAATGGATACTACAGGGCTTAATTTCAGATATTGAAGATCCAAAATCGTAGAGATAATCCAGTTTCAATATCGAGCTCCTCAAAAGCAAGAAAAATGTGTGTATTTTTTTCGAATTGCATAAGTCTTGTGTGAAAAATCAGTTTGAAGTGATTCCAAGGGCATATTGAAACATATATATTAGTATTGGGTTCTAAAATTCCACCTAAAATAATTCAACACCCATTAATCCTTCATAAGGCTCTACTATGACTCATGAAAAGGAAGAATCACAACATGCCATATCAAAATTAGAAGAGCAAGTGCACCAAATTTCTCTCTCGCAAAGAGAAACAAAAAATGAAATGGAAGTTTTAAAGAAAGGCGTGGAAACTAAAATGGATGGCTTGAAGAAAATCATGGATGGTTTGAAGAATGGCATGGAAGCTAAGATGGATTACATGGAACCTAAGATCGATGAAAAAATGAAAGACAACATCGAAGACATGAAGAATGATCTAAAAGAAGACATGGAAGGTTTGATGACAAGGTTAATACAAAAAATATTTCCTAATGACGAAAATATAGTAGAGGAAACTCATGTTGAGAATAAAATAAATGTTAATCCTGATTTCATAAACTCTAATTTTGGATTGAATGACCACCATATTCCAAATTTGGATATGAGGAAGTTTGATGGCAAGGATCCCATAACATGGATACTATAGACGCAACAATATTTTTATCTCAATAATGTTCAAAACACACAAAAGGTACACATTCCAAATTTACATTTAGAACAAAATACATTTGTATGGTATCGATGGCTTTGCTCCTGTAAAAAAATATCACTTGGTCAATGTTTATGGAGGAAATGAGAGAAAATTATGAGGATACAAACAGAAACACCTTCTTTAGCCAATTGATAAATCTCAGACAAAGGGGTTTAGTGGTGGAGCACATTGAGGACTTCCAAAAATTGAATATAAGGGTAACTGATATTCCAGAGGAACACGGGATTGATGTTTTCATAGGGACTTTAAAGGATAACATCCAACACGAAGTTCACTTTTGCGAACCTGATTCATTGGAGAAGTAATTCAGGTTAGCAAGAAAATTTAAATGTAAAATTATGGTGACAAGGAAGCCTACCACTCGCATTTATAAAGATCAAAGTGTTTCTACTCCTAAACTTCCACAACCTACAAGGTTTACACCACAACAATTGGAACAAAAAAGAGAAAAAGGGCTTTTCTATAGTTTTGATAGCAAATACACTAAAGTTCATAAGTTTGCTAAGAATAAATTACTTTACATAGATTGTGAACAGGAGGAAGAAACTAAACAATAAACTTCAAAGAAGAGGATATACACCAAGAACCAACCGTAGGAGAAGAAGAAATGAGTTCAACCATATTGTGTAATGCATTGGCGAGAATTACCACTCCTCAAACTCTCAATATAGAAGGACATATCAAGAATAAAAAGGTAATATTGTTGATTGATTTGGGTAGTACCCATAATTCTATTCATTACAAAGTAGCCAAGGAATTGAATTATTTCCTATACCTAGCACCAGAATGTTAAGGAATGGTTGCAAATGGAGGAAATATAAATTTCTCTAGAAAATGCCATAATATTAAGATAACCATGGGGGAATATGTATTTAATAGTCCAATCCTTTCCATTCCAATGGGAGGTGTTGATGTTGTATAAGGAGAACAATGGTTACAATATTTTGGGACGATAGCTTTTAATTTTCAAGAACGTATCTTGAAATTTTTTTTGGAAGGAATGGAAATTGAATTAAGGGGTATCGAAGGGAATCCAGGAAAGATAATAAGCTCTAATGTCATGACAAAGCTTCTGAAGAAAGAACAACGAGTCATAGCTGCACAGTTATGCTCACTAGAAGTTCCAACATCAAAATCATCTAATTCTCCAGATCTTCAAAAAGTCTTGGACAATCATTCCAAGGTGTTTGAAACTCCCAAAGGACTCCCACCTGTTTGTGATCTTGATCATGATATTCATTTGATTCTAGGAAGTGTTCCTCAAAACATCAAGCCTTACAAATATCCTTATGTCCAAAAGCGTGAAATTGAACGCATGATTGCAGAAGTGTTAGAGGCTAATATAAATCAGCCTAGTCAAAGTTATTTCTCTGCTCCAGTAGTATTGGTGCACAAGAAGGATGGATCATAGCACATGTGTCTAGATTATAGGGAGCTCAATAAGCTCACTATTAAAGATAAATTTCCTATTCCTGTGATTGATGAATTATTGGATGAATTACATGGAGAAATTTATTTGACCAAGTTGGATCTTCGTTCACGATATCATCAAATTAGAATGAAGATTGAAGATATTCCAAAAACATCATTTGGAACTCATGAGGGTCATTATGAATTTTTGGTCATGCCTTCTAGCCTTACCAATGAACCTTCTACATTTCGAGGGTTGATAAATTCCATTTTCAAACCCTTCCTTAGAAAATTTGTGCTAGTATTTTTTGAAGAAATACTAATCTACAACAAGTCTTCGAAGGATCACGTTCAACATGTTGATAGGGTGCACAAATTATTGGAGGAGACAAAATTATATGCAAAAAAATTGTTACACAGTAATTTGTCACCATCCCTGCAATTCCCCATCCCGCACAATTGGAGGGCTCATTCCATGACCTATGAGCAGTGACATAACTTGAAAACACTTTCATGGCATTCCCCTCAACATGTAATTTCATTGCCCTGAAGAAAACTCCTTGTGAAAAACCCTAAAACACCCCTTTTTGCATTGGCGCAGGTAGCTAGTTCATTAGCCATGCCAATGGGGGAAATCCTACAAAGAGGGCGTGCCAATTGGCACTCTGTCCTAGAGTCGCACTCGCGCCAGCCATTTTAAGGAGTGTTTTTAAAGAAATAAATGGCGTAATTTTCGTCCTTACTGATCCAGGAACTGGTATCTAATTCGAGTTGGGAGGTTTGGCTCCAGATCTCCATGTAGAGGAAAGTGGTTTGCCACCTCTCATGGAAGCTTACTTGAGGATAGGGCCAATCCCATGATTATAGGGGTCCCAACTCCCCTTCCTCCATCTATAAAAGCTTGCTCATCTCCTTTGCAATCTAGTCTCCAAGTTCCCAAGAGCCATCAGAGCCTTATGCTGCAAGAGCCTTGATTCATTCCCTTAAGTCCAAATCCAAGCAAGGAGATCATTGTCGAGACATCCGAAGAGAGAGGTTTGTCCCATCCCCGACAGGCTTCTTCGAGACGTGTTCCGCTGGCGACCCTCCGAAGGAGAATTCGGCATCAGAGCTATGGTTGTATTCTTCTTTGATTGATTAATGATAAGCAACTATTGGTTATGGTTCCACTCTTGTTGTTGATTATGATGTTGAGTTATGCATTCTTTGACTGACATATAGTTTCATATACTGGATTTTACGCTCGCGTTCGTTTTGTTTCTTGCATGTGAAGGTGTCCGGTCACGGAGATCGTGAGGATTGTGATCTACCAGAGCTAAGGAATGGGAGTGATACTTTCTCTACAAGCGACAACGTTGGATTCCAGGTAAGCCTTCATCGCTAGTTGGTTTATTTGAAATTTGGAACCTGCACTATAGTGTGAACGATTGTTGCTAGACCTGGTCTGGGCTAGTAGGGATTGCCTCTGTCTGCAGACGGGATTTAACTCCACAATAATTTGGCGACTCCGCTGGGGATCGTTGGATTGTTGTTGTTTGTTTTATAAGCTATAAACAGAGCCTGAAGTTAGCCAGATAGCCTTCGAAATGCTCTTGCTCCACAATTGTGAAGTAGATCAAGGTTGCTTCAGTCAATCTCTAGTTTAGTTTATGAACTGAACACTTGGAGTGTTGTCTTGTCTTTTCGGTTGACTATTGGCCTCGCTTGCTTGGTTAGCTCTTTGGGTTTGTTTTTCTGTTTGTTTGGATTTTGTTTTGCCTTGTCATCATTGATATGTTTCTGGACTTCTCTTTTTTATTTTTCCATAGTTAACTCGACAGGTGCGCTTTTCAGCTTGACAGTTGCGCCCATTTGCGCAAGTTTCTTGTGTATCACCCGCACCGATTCCATTCTGGTGCTAATTTTAGCCTCACAGTCGCGCCAATCCTGTGAGGTATTAGGGTTTTCTGTGTTTTGAGCCTTCTGAGACTGATCTATGATTTTAGCCTTGTTTTTTTGCTTGATTGAATGTTTTGGAGCCTTGTTTGACTGGTTGTGACCTTCGTCCTTTGGTTGTTTTCCCATTTCCATCGATTTCACTTTCTAGCCCTAGGGAATCTAGGTGCTCTTCTGTGCCAAGCCTCTCTTGGGATTTTTGGGTTTCTATCGGTTCAGTCGACCTTGTGATTGCTTCTTTACATTCTTTTGACGTTTGTTTATCACTTTATTGCATTATTTGAGTGTTTTTTCTCTTCTTCATTCAAATTATTTTTTGCCTCGTTCTGGGCCTAGATTACATGGTCCATTTGAGTCTTTGGGATTTTCTTGGTTTTGAGGGACTGTTTTGTCAATTTGGAGATCTGATTGTGTGTTTGCGTTGAGTGAAATTTATGTGTTTTGCTCTTTCCTCATCACTTCTCAAATTCCTCTTTTCATTAGTTTTCATTTTCTTTAGTGCACTTTTGCTATTAAACATTGAAAATATAAAAATCTCTTTCGCTTTTGACTAGTTAGTGCAAATTAAAATCTTTTCGGTGTTATTAGTGATTAGTGACTTTGAGAGAAAAGTTTTTGGTTTCCATTAGCTGCATTAGAGACAATACTGGTTGTTTTCTGATCATTTTGTTCGTGTGAAAAAGCTCTTAACTCTCTCATAATTAGCTTTCATCGAATAAAATGATATACTGTGGCATGTAGTTTGTATTTAGGAGATTTTGAGATATTACACTTGCTAGGGCCTGAAAACTGAAACATAATTGAAGATGAACATTAAAATTTACTCAATTTACACTAAGGCAGCATTGAAATCTAACGAAACACATTTAGAGGTCTAGGCTAGAGACGTGTTCCAGCGTCTTAAAACCTAGTATTCATCGTTAAGCACTACGCTTTAGGCAACACTAGTACAAACTTGTGCTCCCATTTTCTGTCAGCCAGTATATAAAGGAGAAGCACACTAGTTTCTATCGCTTTATCCACCAGAAGCCGATTCCTACGCCTATACCGCGTACACAGGACCGACGTTCGGGGAAGTTGCCTACACGTACGTTAAGTCCTTACGTTGGTTTCTCTTTCATTTTTTAGCTTAAATTATTATGTTAAATTCTGATTATTTTGGTACACCATTTGCCTAGTATTCCTGAGTATTCATTTGATCTTTTCTGACTCTTTAAATTTGAAAGGATCACCAAGCGCTTGTCCTTTCATGGTTGCTTCAAAACTGAAAGAGATAAAGTCACCTTTCATCCGTTTCTCGACTCTTGAAACATGAAATGGCAAAGTTTCTAATTTTCAATGTGGTAAAATAAATCACCTGCGATCACATGCCATGTTAGATTTTTCTTTTTGGTCGTTTGATTATGTACCTTGACTCTTTTTCAGCCCATGTGTGTGTTTGATATTTTTCTCTTTTCATTACTACCACAGTGGCAAAACCTTCTGTTTCGTCTACTGGTAGTCCATATACGTACAATTTATCATAGGCTTCTTAGTCCTCTGCTGAACCCCAGCAGCCCATTGTTTTTGAGTTTTTCGACAGGGGACTGGTTCTATCTGAGCAGTGCTTTGGAGGACTAGTTGAGTTCAGTTGGCCCTTTCCTGATCCTTGGTTTAGATTGGGAGTAGGGGAAGATTTCCCTCCTCTTACATTGGGTTCGCCTTTTATAGCTGCTGTTATTCCTCCTAGTCCTCGCCGTCTGTTATGAGATCTAGCTGCATGTTCAAATATGAGTGATTCTGCTAGCGAGGAAATCCCCACATCTGGTGAAGATTACCAGTTGTTCCCGCGACGGTTATTTTCAAAAGGCAACCCTGAACAATCTATTATGTCATCACCTGGTCCCTCATTACCAGCCGGGTATAGATCTTTGGGTCAGATTATTTTCGCCGCTGGCTCTATGGGGGTATCAGCTCCTTCTACGAGGCCGGTTGTTCCTTCTTTGGGGATGTCTCCGAAGACACCCATTACGTCATTCCCTAAGGTTACTTCTATACCCTCCATGCCCACTATTTATGTGGCCGCATCTGCACCCGCCGTTACTACCTAGTCCGTAAGGACCACATCGCTTCCCGAAGACATCTACATAAAATCTGCTACGCCGGAGAACATCTCTCCAGAGGAGTATCGATTGTCCCTGCAAAAATTGAACCCCGAGGTCGGACAGTCGTCTCAAGATCCCAACTGCTCGTATTTTTCGCACTATGCACAGGATGGTACACCCGTCTACGTTTTTCCATATCAGTACGATGAGCATGGGAACCCTTTACGTTTACCTGCTCCTGAGGCTCAACTTCATGCTCAGGGTTTACCGTATAACCAGGCTGGACAACCTTATAACCCGCAAGGACAACCTTTTCAAGGCCAACCTTCAAGCCAGCCTGGCTATCCTTATGACCCGTAGGGACAGCCCGTACAGGGCTACCCTCCAGGCCAGCAAGGGCCATTATACGGTCCGAAAGGACAGTATTACAACCCTTCTGGTCAACTCATGCAGCCTCTCCCTGGAGTCCCACCTGGACAGCCACAAGGACTCACAGGTCAACCAGAGTACCAACCGAGGCCGATATACGGTCCTGGGGGGCAAGTCCAACCGTCTCAACCCATGCAACCGCAGTACCCTCTTGGTCCCAACGTTGCACATCAGCCAGGACCATCTTATGGTCCTGTTGCGGGTCAAATCGATTATCAACAACCACCTGGCTCCATTCCGCTACCAGGCCAACCGGCCCATCTGACACAACCTGTTATCTCAACACCAGGCCAAACAGCCAATCCGGCACGACCTGGCATCCCTCCACCAGGCCAACCGGCCCATCCGGCACAACCTGGTGCTCCTCAATAGCCAGGACAACATGCACAACCGGCACAACCTCTTTATCTGGGTCAACCTATTTATCCAGGGTAGCCCGCTCAGCCAGGCCAGCCTACACATCTTGTCAACCCTGCCCAACAGCCGACTTATTCAATGCCACAGCCAAATCAACCACTGCACCCTAATTATCAGGCTCAGCAGGGTCCCACCTATCAGCAGCCCACTCGACCTCAAGGTGGTTACTATTCTCATGGTCAGTATCGACCGAATTATAGCTAGCCCCAAGGTTCTAACTATTACTCTCAACAACCCGGCTACAGCTATTCTCAGCAGCCAAATCCACATGCTTCCCACATGGGGCCGACTTACAATCAGGGTCCATACTCTGGTTATCAAGCCCCGTATGCTGGTTATACCACCTAAACCCTCTACGGTCAAAATCCTGCTGGACAGAACCCCTGGGGGCAAGGATATTATCAACCAGCGTGGAGTACAGGTACTGGTCCTTATCCATGGCTAGGCATGCTGTCCAATCCGCCATTTCCATTCCTGGCTACCTTGGAATTACCGTATGTTTCGAAATTAACCTATGATCCGATTTTGCAAAATCCTTATTGGCCTCCGGTCCCTACCAAGGTACTTGGTGATTGCCCCAAGTTTGAGGGTAAAGCTGGGGAGGACCCCCAAGCTCATGTGATGACTTACCATCTTTGGTGTTCATCCAACTCTTGGGTGGATGATTCAATTTGTCTACGCCTCTTCCAATGCACTTTGACTGTTGTTGCTGCTAAGTGGTATATTGAATTATCCCATGGCATCTTTCAAGATTTCAACACATTAGCCATGGCTTTTCTGACTCACTTTCATTTACCGGTTCGCTACGAAGCCAGGACGCACCTCTTGACTTCTTTGAAGCAGGACAAAGCCACCCACATTTCTAATCACATTCATGAGTGGCAATGTCGTCGTAGACTGATCAAGTTCCATATACCTAATCAGATACTAACTCATTGGTTCACCGCTTCCTTCGTTAACAAAATCACCCAAGATATTGCTATGGGAGCGTGTGTGACTGAAGAACAAGCCATAGCGCATGCCCAATATCTGGATCTGGTATACTCTCAGTCCAGCATGCTTTATGATATTTTTCCTGATGCTCCATGGTCTGGAACCTCTAAAGCTCTACCTACCCCGGTGGTGGATAGTGTTATTGGTTCTGTGTCTCAGAATTCAAAGAAATCTTCGAATGGGAAGCAGAAGTCCAACTCATCCATTAATTCTGCTCCTCCCACCCCTCCCGATTCTGGAAAAACTGCTAAGGTTAACACCGTTCAAGCTAATCCTACGGAAAAATCATCCAAAGGGAAGAATAAGGGCAAAGGTAAATCCAAATCCGATGCTCCAAAGCCAGAGTCCAAACCTCGTACCGAGGACGGTTCCCAACGTAAACCAAAGTACCCCTGCCTTATTTGTGAAGGAGACCATTATACCAAGGATTGTCCACGATGATCTGAAGTTAGTCAACTTCTAAAAGGCTCCAAAGGGACTCCGAGAGTTCTTAAAGAACCGTTCCCATCTCAGCAGACCCAGATGGTTGAACAGCCTTCACCATCTGCACCATTTGGGTCCCAAGTCTTTATGATGAATGGTGTTGCACCTATCTCTATTGCTACGCGTTCAAAGGATTACAAAAAATCGCGTCAGGAACCTGGGAAGGTATTTGTGGATGGTCCACCTCCCCCACCTGTCTCTGGTCCGTTGGAGATTGAGAAGCCTACTGCTGAACCTGTTGTGAGACCACCTTCTAAAGGTTTTCTATGAAGATCTTTCTACAATCCGAACACCCGTGCCACTCAACACTACAGTATTGTTGAGGATTTTTCATAGGCACCTTCTTCCATGTCTGCATTTGAAGTTCTTTAAAGTTTTCCTTCACAGCGGAAAGCTCTATTGTCTGCAATCGATGGAATCCATCCCGCCGATTCTAGTCTTCTCACATTTGACTTAGATAATTTCACCCCCTAACTTCCACATCAGATCTCTCTTGTTACTCAAGTTGGGATCAACGGTCTTAACATCCATAGGGCTATTGTGGATGAAGGTGCTTCTACCTATGTCATGTCGTCCACTTGCTGGAAGGCCATTGGCTATCCGGCCCTTTCATCGTCTCCTAATTCCCTAGAGGCATTCGATGGTCGGGAATCCAAACCCCTAGGTGTTCTCGAGAGTTTAGAGATTACCTTACAGGGGAAGACAGTCAATGTAGAAGTAGAAGCGGTTGACGCCAAGCTTAACTACAATATACTTCTCGGCCGCAGTTGGACTCATGCCATGTTATGTGTGCCATCCACCCTCTTTCGACTTCTTAAGTTCCCTCACGAGGGAAAAATTGTTACGGTGGATCAGTTGTATTTCTTCACCTCCACCTCTGAGAAAAAAATTTCGTACATGGATCAGATCCCAAATCCCCCTGACAGTGTAGGGCTCAGTCTCTTCAAAGACCCCGTCCTCATGGGTATTTTTCCCGCATCGCCGCCGCACACCGCTCAAGTTAACATGATCTCTAGGTCTGACGACCCATGGCTCATCCCTACGCCTGAGCAGGTGACTGAGTTTGGAGAATCGATGCCCTTAACTCCAGTAGAGATTAACTACTGTGAAATCGTCACCGCATTTGATCCTCCCCCTCCTTAGCATGCTCCTTCGAGCATGGCTTTAGACATCTATTCTCAATCCCCCTGGCACGGTGAGGTCGACTCGCCCAATCCTCTTAAAGAGATTTTCCCTTCTGATGAAGCCATTGTTGAAACAATGTCTCTTGAGGAGCTGCCTTGGAGCGATGGAAATCATCGTTCCTCATTCATGCCTAGCTTGGGGGCAATGTCGGATTGTCTAGAGCATTTTGCATCTCAGGTTCCCACTCCACCTCTCCAGATGCCCATATTGACACATGAGCTACTTTCAGAGGGAAACCTGAGAAAAATTACTCAAACTATTCTGATCGACATCTCCATTAAACCGGGGAGAGTCGAGAACATACATGTGGGAGTGAATTGTTCTCCTGATGAGATACAAGTCTATACTGATATTTTCCGAGAATTTAGAGACGTGTTCACCTGGTCCTATGAGGAAATGCATGGGATTGATCCTAACATAGTAGTGCACAAGATTCCTACCTATCCTAGTGTGAAACCCATGTGCCAATGCCTACGCCCAGTGCATCCTCTCAAAGTTGCTGCCATTAAAGCAGAAGTTGAAAAACTTCTGAACGCAGGATTTATTTACCTGATTCACCTCACAGAATGGGTCTCCAACATTGTCACTATAGATAAGAAACAGGGTACCATAAGGGTCTGTGTTGATTATCGAGATATTAATCGGGCCTGTCCAACGGACAACTACCCTACTCCTTTCATAGATCAAATCATTGACGAATGTGCTGGGAGTGAGATTTATTCCCTGATGGATGGCTTTTCCAAGTATAATCAGATAAATATTCTACCTGGTGATCAACACAAGACTACATTCATCTATCCGTGGGGTACTTTTTCTTATAAAAAGCTCTCATTCAGCTTGAAGAACGCTGGAGCTACTTTCCAACGTGCTATGTCCTATGTGTTCCACGACATATGCCATATCATTCAGCCTTATCTGGGCGATTTTCTAGCTCATTCAGCTCGGCGAGAAGACCACCCAGAACACCTCTGCCAAATTTTCCTTCGCTGTCGACGCTATCATATCCAGATCAATCCTCATAAATGTGTTTTTTGTGTGGATTCTGGCCGTCTTTTGGGGTTCATAGTCTCCAAGGACAGGATTCACCTCGATCCCCTAAAGGTCAAGGCCATTGTCAATCTCCCATCACCATCTTCATTATATCAATTGCAGAGTCTGCAGGGAAAAGCTAATTTCCTACGACGCTTTATACCGAACTATGTGGAAGTGGCCAAAGGATTCACACGTCTTTTAAAGTAGAATGTTCCCTTTCATTGGGATGAAAATGCTCAACAATCCTTTGAGAAGCTGAAGACGTTACTTGTTAATTGTCCATTGCTTCGGCCTCCAAACTATCACCGTGATTTCACTCTATATTTAGCCGCCGCCTTTAGCACCATAGCTATGGTTCTGGTGCAGGATGACGATAATGGAAATGAACACGTTGTTTACTATCTATCACAAAACCTTCTTGACACAGAGACACGCTATGCTCATGTCGAGAAGCTGGCATTAGTAGTCGTACAAGCTATGCAGCATTTTCACCACTACATCCTCCTGCGTACAACAACCATGGTTTCGGATTGCAACCCCATGACATATATTCTTTCTCGACAATTACTGGGGGGGAAATAATCCAAATGGATCGTTATCCTTCAGAAGTTCAACCTAGAGTTCACTACTGCTAAGTCGACCAAATCACTGGTTTTCGCAGATCTTATTTGCTCCCTCCCGACAAACTCCCCCCCATCTCATTCTGAAGAACATATAACAGACGAAACCCTCTTCCTTATCAGCACCCATGACCCATGGTATGTCAATATTATTGTGTATCTTCAGACATCATCCTTTTGCTCTAAGTTGACCAAAGATGCCCGATGTCAAATTCGGCATCAGTCTCAACCCTACCACATAGTAGGAGATACATTATACTAGGTTGGAGTAGATTCAGTGCTCCGTCGGTGCTTGACTTTGGAAGAGGCCGAAAGAGCCTTAAATTACTGTCACAGTGGCACCTGTGGTGGTCACATGTCTATATATTCCACTGCCTAGAATATTCTACGTGCGGGTTACTTCTGGCCGTCAATCTTCAAATAATGTATTGTTGCAGTCCGCAAATGTCACGCGTGCCAGGTTTTTCAGTGCAAGATGCATGCGCCACCCCTCCCTCTGCATCTTGTCATTACTGTTGTCCCTTTCAAAAAATGGGGCGTAGATTTTATGACATGTAACCCTCATTCGGCCGGGGGGCATGCATATATAATCATTGCGGTCGACTACTTTACTAAGTGGGCTGAAGCGATGCCTACACTAGCCGCCGATGGTAAGAAAGTTGCCCAATTTATCTTCAACCATATTATTTCACGTTTCGGGGTCCCTCAGGCCATTGTTACCGATCATGGTACTCACTTTCGAGATTACATGATGGCCGAGCTGACATCAAGATTGGGCTTACAGCACGATAGCTCAACGCCATATTACCCCCAGGAAAATGGCTGGGTTGAGGTTGTGAACAAGGTTTTGGTCACAATGCTTCAACGAACAGTTGGAATTCATAAGTCCAATTGGCACCTCCAATTGTTCTCATCTCTATGGGCATACCAGACATCAGTAAAGAGTGCAACCAGATTCACACCATTCCAATTGGTGTATGGTCTGGAAGCAACTCTTCTGGTTGAGTGCGAAATTACTTCCTTAAAGCTAGCTGTGGAACTTTTTCCCGATACTTCTCCTGAAGAAGAGCGTCTCTTGTATTTGGAACGGTTGGATGAAACCCGCCGCTTGGCTGCTTTAGTCCTTGAAGCACAAAAAAAGCAGGTCAAAGCACTCTTTGATCAATTAGTTTCTCCACGTTCCTTTGTTGAAGGGGACCTTGTCCTCCTATATGACCAAGCGCACGACAAACTTGGGGCAGGAAAGCTCCAACCCATGTGGCATGAGCCCTATATAGTAAAACGAGTATTGAAAAATGGGGCTTATGAGCTCATTGATTATGAAGGAGTTCCGCTGGCGCAGCCTAGGAATGGGCTGTACCTTAAGAAATACTACGCTTGAAGTTATTTTTAGTGTGGTGTGTGTACATAGGTGCGTATATTCATTTGTGTGCATGTGTGGTGTGGTGTGCGATGTAAATGTCTTTCTGCTGATCGGGTCTTCCTGATTGTGCAAATGTCCATTACTTCGTTTGTGGGTTTTGTGGATGGTGCCTCCCGTAGTACCAGGAATCTGTCTTCGGCAGCCTGGGTAATCTATGATCCTGCTGGTGAGTTGGTTAACCTGCAAGGTGTGTGTCTGGGTCCTGCTACAAATAATATCGCAAAATATAGTGCTGTATTGGAATTATTAACCGAGGCTGTGGACCTCAGCATTCGTGAATTAATTGTGTATCCAGACTCACAACTTGTACTATTACAGCTTAATGGGCATTATTTATTAAGAAATCCCTCCATTTTACATCTGTATTTGCGTATTCATCTGCTGGAGAGAAATTTTGACTATATTACATATCAACACATACCCAGACATATGAATACATTAACAGATGCAGTAGATAATTTGGTTCTAGATAGACATTTGCACATTTTATAAATAAAACATCATCACATGTGAGAAGATCCATCTAGAAATAGGTATGTACATATATATGTGTCGAAATGTTTACATAGTGTGCATCACATAAAATCAAGAATATACATGTTCATCTTAATACATCCGTAGACGACATGTCTCTCAAAAAATATATGCATGAAAGAAGCCCTAGGTGTCTAATCTGCATGGTTCTCGTGGTAACATGCCACCACGCGCACTAAGTGTTTCAAAAGTCAGTGGAGGCGACTAGGCACTCCCACTGTATGTCTCTGATATGCCATCGGGACATCTGCCAGCCGGGCGTAGTCTAGAATCCCTCGGGCGATCCCCTCGAGGTTGTGGATCAGCTCTCCCCCCTCGGCACCCTCTGCCTGAGGGTCAGCTGCGGGCTGAGTTCTTCGTGTAATAGGAGACATACCGGCATGTCTCTCTGGGCTGACATCTGCATACATATAAAACTAGTGTTAGAATGGACATGTATTACCCAAAAAATCATAAAACATAAAAATCAAAAAGAGAGGTCATACCCAAATCCTCGTCCCAGTCATCCTCCTTCGGAAGGGGGAGATCTTGGTCTCCAGTGAAATCGGTCCGGACATAGGGCTAATCCTTGACCATGATCAACTGACGCCATAACCGTCCAAAAAACTCCGCCCTCCAGGACATCTGTTGGCCTCCTCCTGATCTGGGCATAAGTGTTGCTCAGAGAGCCATCCTCGACTCTCGTGGTATCGGCTCCGAAATTATGGCCCCTTGGCCCTGGAAGATAGGTATTCATTCCAGGATGAATGATACCAAAATGGAACCGTAGCCAAACTATTTCAGTTTGGCTTGCTTGCACTTTGTAAGCTGCCTCTTTATGTTTGTTGTCACCGTAGTAGCCTAATCAAATATTGTTGGACTAATACACTCAGCGGCTAGCAGGAGTTGGGCCTTAGCGGCCTTGTGTGGAGCTTGTGATCCCGCAGCTCGTGTGATGGTGTGTAGCACTACTCTCAGTGCTAGGTCCTTGATAGTGTGGATGTCCACCTTCCCGCTTCCTCATCCGGTCCATGCCCTTGGGCACACCCTCGCCATTACCTGCTCCATATTTTCACCAGATGGTATGTTGCCTATCAAGATGGGCATTGGACCTCTACGCGACAGTCCAGTTATGAAGTATACATCAGAAACCTCCAGTTCCATCAATTGGTCTTGAAGTTTGAACACTCCTTCATTTTCTTCCGAAATACTAACCAATTACTGTAGGAGCTCAGGTTGAGCTCATAAGCAGGGTGTCAAGAAGAAATTTTTGAGTCCACAATTCTTAAGTACATTCATGCAGTTTTCATTCTCTATGGCCATTTCATCCTCTTCCCCGTGCTCCCTCTCTTTCCATTCGATAACCATTATTCTTGGTTGCCTACATCAACATGATCAAAAACCCTTGATTAGACCTCTGTTACATGGAAAAATCCATTGGATCGTTCTCTGTTTGGAAATTTAAAATGGAAAAACTGCGTTGCGCCATTGGCGTGACCCCTTTGTATGCAAAAGGCCATTAGTGTGGGTCCGTGCCCAATACCCGCGCCGATGGGCGGAGCCCTAAAATTTTAAAAATCTTCCACAAAAGTCTAATCCGTAATGGAAATCTCTATAAAATGGATTGAAATGGAGTTCAGGGAAGCACCTCTTACCTGGGACAAACGAGGATCTGAATGGTAGCCCGGATCGGTCACAGTCGCCGTCAGAAGTTTTCACACAAATGGACCACTGTTGCTCTCCAATGAGGTAAATAGTAAAAGTAATTTTGTTTTTACCATTTGAGACTTATTTATAACTTTTTGAAATCTAAATAGGTTTTAAAAGTCATTTTTTATTAATATTTAATACATTTTGTCGAAAATGGATTTTGCACTTGCCTTTATATGCAGCAACAAGTCTTTATGCGACTTAAACGGTGACACGAGTTGTATTTTATACTTTTTCAGACTTGGTAAATACATGAAAAATTCATTTTGGAGTCACCTTCCAGCTATTTTCTGACTCTCTAAACATGAAAATATTGTCGAGGCCCTTGTCGTTTCGATCTTGTTAAAGTGGTCACGAAACGACATCTACCCAGTATACGTTTACCCCTTTTTCGGGCTCGGATAGATTATTTACGAAAAAGGAATACCCTAGCCTATCGCGACTAGGAGGTTTTATCAGATATTGTTTTCTACCTTTTCGGATCTAAGGAACTATTTACAAAAAAAGACCTTTAGAGTTTAATTTTCCGCTGTCTTTTTAGACTCTCTAAACATGAAAAGACGTTGAGTTCTTCCTTTGTCAGACTCGTTAAACCCTGATGACATCGGATTCAGTCGTAATGACATCATTCGAGTAACTCCTTCCTAGGGCTCATTAAATGTACTAGGATGGGCTTATACGGCAAGAATATGGTATCCTCTTCAAGCTTGTGTAAAAATAAAGAGGTACTCGCCAAAAATGGTGGGGAAAATGGAACCAATATCATTGTTGTGTTGGCAGTATGTCGCTCTTGAACATGGCACTTGTCTGCATTTGTGTCAGGTTGGTGATATCTCATCTCGTTTTTGTTCACTTGCCTCCGTGGGTGTGGGTAATCATTTTTGACCTCTCATCTAATCTTTTCCTCATCGCGATGACCTCTGATCCATTGATGTCAAATACTTCCAAACTCACTGTCGTGCTGCCATATGTCCAAGAGAAGTTGACCTCTGCAAGTATTAACCTTCCTCTGATTCTCTTCTGATCCTGATTCACAAAGACATTATGTTCTTCTATCTCACATTGACGATGTGGGGAACACTATGGCCCACCTTCAATCAAGGTCACCTCCTGTCGACTTTAGCTCGCTATCCAAGAAGCTGATCTAGAGACTCCCTTCTGGTACCTTGGAGCATGCATGCCTCAATGGAAGGTTCTTCGCATTCAAAGTGAGTTTTTCATCATTGGCCTCCGATCGAGTGATTCTGTGGGTGTTCGATGTCAACTCATTGTTCACATGCCATAGATTGTACCTGTAGTACCTTGAGGACCATTGGCATTAATGGTGGTACCTCTCGCATCTGTTAACAACTTTCATCTTTGGCTGGTAAT
Source organism: Pinus albicaulis (assembly GCA_034641835.2). Lineage (NCBI taxonomy): Eukaryota > Viridiplantae > Streptophyta > Pinopsida > Pinales > Pinaceae > Pinus > Pinus albicaulis. Next base: position 133,246 of record JAXQQM020086394.1, read on the forward strand.
TAGGCGATGTTCTCAAATGTTCAACTTCAGCTCACATATTCGCATGCTTGAACTTGTACTTTTTTCAGGTCAAGATGGAGTGCAAGACCTTGGATTCCTGTCTGTTATGATCTAGGCTGCGATTTTTTGGATTATCATGGCTGCGAACATACCTGAGTCTATTTACCGATCCTCACTAGATGGCTCTATCCATGCCTTGGATCTGGATTATTACATACTCTGTTATGGATGGCTGCACCCATACCATGTATATATCATGTATTTGAGATATCAGTTGTACTTCTCTATGCAGGTTTTCTAACGGTGGTGTTTTCAGTTGGACACGTTCTCGTAAAGCATTTCACCCCTCTCTCCCTCTCGAACCTCATGCTTTAAGGGGCATCTGTTACAGAGTAATTTGTCACCATCCCTACAATTCCCTATCTCGCAAAATTGGAGGGCTCATTCCGTGACCTATGAGCAGTGACATAACTTGAAAATGCTTTCATGGCATTCCCCTAAACATGTACTTTCATTGCCCTGAAGAGAACTCCTTGTGAAAAACCCTAAAAACACCCCTTTTTGCATTGGCGCGGGTAGCCAGGTCATTACCCGCGCCAATGGGGGAAATCCTACAAAGAGGGCATGCCAATTGGTGCTCTGTCCGAGAGTCGCACTCATGCCACCCATTTTAAGGAGTGTTTTAAAAAAAATAAATGGTGGAAGTTTCGTCCTAACTGATCCAGGAACTGGTATCTAATTCGCATTGGGAGGTTTGGCTTCGGATCTCCTTGTAGAGGAAAGTGATTTTCCACCTCTCATGGAAGCTTCCTTGAGGATAGGGCCAATCCCATGATTATAGGGGTTCCAAATCCCCTTCCTCCATCTATAAAAGCTAGCTCATCTCCTTTGCAAGCTAGTCTCGAAGTTCCCAAGAGCCATCAGAGCCTTATGCTGCAAGAGCCTTGATTCATTCCCTTAAGGCCAAACCCAAACAAGGAGATCATTGTCGAGACATCCAAAGACAGAGGTTTGTCCCATCCCCGACAGGCTTCTTTGAGACGTGTTCCACTGGCGACCCTCTGAAGGAGAATTCAGTGTTAGAGCTATGGTTGTATTCTTCTTTGATTGATTAATGATAAGCGACTATTGGTTATGGTTCCACTCTTTTTGTTGATTATTATGTTGAGTTATGTATTCTTTAATTGAAATATAGTTGCATGTACTGGATTTTATGCTCACGTTTGTTTTGTTTCTTGCATGTACAGGTGTCCGGTCACGAAGATCATCAGGATTGCGATCTGCCAGAGCTAAGGAATGGGAGCGCTACTTTCTCTACAAGCGACAGCGTTGGATTCCAGGTAAGACTTCATCGCTAGTTGGTTTATTTGCAATTAGGAACCTATACTATAGCATGAACGATTGTTGCTAGACCCGGTCTGGGCTAGTAGGGATCACCTCTGTCTGCAGAGGGGATTTACCTCCACAAAAAACATCCAAATGTTTCTTTGGAGTACAAGAGGTGGAATATTTGGGTCATATGGTATCCCACGAGGGTGTTAAGGTAGACCCAACAAACTTAAAGCCATAATGGAATGGAAAGTCCCCACAACCGTAAAGTAGTTGCAAGGATTTATCAGGTTAACAGGGTATTATCGCAAGATTGTTAAGAATTATGGGAGAATAACAACACCTCTAACAATGTTATTGAAGAAAGATTCATTTTCATGGACTCCTGAAGCAACTAAGGCCTTCTAACACCTTAAGAGACAATGTGCGTAGCACCAGTCTTAGCAACACCAGACTTCACAAAAAACTTTATTTTGGAATGTGATGCCTCAGGGAATGGAATTGGTGTTGTTTTAATGCAAGAAGGAAGACCCATTTCTTTTGAAAGTCATCCAATCAAACGAAATTATTTGTAGAAATCTATTTATCAGAAGGAAATGTTGGAAGTACTACATGTAGTAAATAAATGGCAACCTTACCTAATGGGAAGATACTTCAAGGTAAAAACTGATCATGATAATATTAAACACTTTTTGGAACAAATACTATCTTCAAAAGAGCAGAAAAATGGATCACAAAGATGTTGGGTTATGTCTTTGAAATCATCTAAAAAAAATGGAAGTTAAATTTTGTTGCAGATGCACTTTCAAGAAAAGATGAAGAGGTGGAAGCATTGCTTTGTGCCATTCCTATTATCCAACCAAATTGGATAACTGAAGGAAGGGATGAATGGAAGAAGGACAAAGAAGTGTGGACACTCATTCAAAAGTTGGAGCAATATCCTAGTACACCTGATACATTTAGTTCGAAAAATGATTCCTTATGGTACAAAGATCGCTTATATATTTGCAAGAATTCCCAACTAAAACAAAATATTGTTTTGGATTTGTACATTTCTCCTTTAGGAGGACACTCAAGATTTTCAAAAACTTACCACTGGTGAAGAAATAATTTTCTTGGGATGGCCTTAAATCTGATATTAAAATTTTTGAGGAGGAACGTTTGGTTTGCCAGCAAAATAAAGTTGAGACAATTAACACCCCGGGTCTTCTACAACCTTTATCCATTCCAAGTTAACATTAGGAGGAGATTTAAATGGATTTTATCACAAGTTTACCTAAATCCGAAGGAAAGAGTGTCATCATGGTGGTAGTTGATAGAATTACCAAGTATGAACACTTTTTCACATTATCTCATCCATTTAAAGCAAGTACAATTGCTACTACATTTATGGAAACAATTCAGAAGCTACATGGAAACCCAAATATTATTGTAAGTGACAGAGATCCCATTTTTACTGGAATTTTTTGGACGAAATTATTTTCTTGTTTGGCAACTCAACTAGCTCATAGCTTATCTTATCATCCTCAATCTGATAGTCAAACTGAGATAGTGAATAAATGTTTGGAAGGAAATATGCGTTGTTTTTTATCTGATAAGAAAACACAATGGGTCAAGTGGTTACCTCTCACACACATCCTTCCATACTGCAACAAAAATGACCCCATTTATGGCACTTTATGGATATCATCCACCTTCCATCACATCTTTAAGAGAAAAATCTAAGGTTCAAGCAGTAGAAGATCACATCGAGCATCAACAATAAATTCTCCAACTCTTAAAGGATAACTTAAATTTGGCCTAAAATCAAATGAAACAACAAGAATATCAACATTGCAACGAGAGAAGTTTTGATGTAAGGGACTGGGTATTTTTATGGCTACAACCATACAAACAAATGTCCTTCAAGCAAGCTAAGAAGGATAATAAATTATCTCCAAAGTACTATGGTCCTTACAAGGTGTTGCAAAAGATTGGTACTATGGCATACAAATTGGAGCTTTCTGCTTCTTCGCGAGTGCATCCAGTTTTCCATGTTTCATGCTTAAAGAAGGTTATAGGGGACAAAATTCTAGTTCAAACAATCTTACCAGAACTTAATGAGGAAGGAAAAATCATATTGGAAACTGAAGAAGTCACAGAAACAAGAACTCGACAGCTATGAAATCAATCAATTTCAGAGTATCTCATAAAATGGAAGAACTTACCAACTGAAGATTGTACATGGGAGGATGAGAATTTAATACAAAAGCATTTGGAGCTACTCAAGCACTAAGGAAAACACTTGTTTGAAGCAGAGGGGCATGTTGCGTCCCTATAATACTAGTGTATATCCTTATTATTGTTAGTGTAGCCCCCTTATTATTATTTTTGTACCCCTGTAACCCCCATATTGTTATTATTGTACCATTACATTATTATTTTTAGGTCAACTAGGATTATATTGTGGCCCCATGGACTTTTATATATATAAAGGAGGTTTTTTCATTTGTATCATCCAAGAATTGTTCATTTGTGTAATGTAAAGGAGGTTTCCCCCTCGAAGTGGCTTATTTCTAAGGCGTTGATCTATCTTTTCTTGTATTTTTGGAGATGGTTTCATAACAAGGAACTTCAACCCCTGCTAATAGATATGTGAGGTTCTCCCAATCAAATTTCATCCACTGGAAGTGAGCTTGTTCTTAAATTTTTTTTAGAATTTTTAGGTTAATTCTCTTAATCCTCAAGATAAAACCTCAGATCATATAAGGGATTCTTGTTTGGTTAATATTTATTCATCATGTGAATCCATTGAATTACACTTGGGATTGGGAAATATATATTTTATGGATACACACAGTTTCAAAGCCCGACATTTTGATTATCAAGATAAAGTTAATTTTGGGTTAAAATATCCTCTCCTATCAAACACTTCTAAGATCAATCACATTCCTATACCTTGTGTGCATTTCATAATTTTAATCATCCTTTTGGAACAATATCTCTTCTTGAATGAGAGTAACTGCTTGAGTCACTTAGCAGACCTAAACCCTCATTTTGATGTGGAGACTAGTTTTTACTTGACCCTTCCTTCCAATCTTCCAGCAGCCTCATATCATATTTGGTTTATTGAATTTACAGTGTCAGTGATTTTTTTAAATGGATTAAGTTGTCATAGTATTGGCATGGTGTCTAACCAAATAAAAAAGGAACCAATGGCGAATAGAGAATATTATGTGCTAACCAACCAATTTGATAATAATATTGGTTATAAAAACTATCTCTTAATTAATTTATTTCACATTAACATACCTAATGGCATTTGTTATACATTGATTGGTTTTGTTGAACCCAGTAATATTCATGGTTTATGATTTTTTTATTTATATGCTTCTCAGATAGTTGAGGAAATTGAACATAATATGATGGTTATATCAGGTTCTCACCATATTGATCCACTACAAGAGAAAAATACATTGGTGAGGGGCAAAAAATGTCACCATAAGCTCATTGGTAAGGGTCAAAAGAGCCTTCATCACCAAAAATTGAAAGTCAGCAAAGGTGGTGTCGCCGAAAGTAGAGGTGTTTTGGTAACATTCAAGGTCCATCACAAATAATGATTTATAATGACAGATAGTGACCGTCACCATTTCATATGAGAAATAGTGACGTACAATAGCCTCCATCACCAAAAAATGGACGTCACCAAAGGTGGCATCACCAAAAGTATGTGTTGTGGTGACATTCAAGGTTCATCACAAATATTGATTATAATGAGGGATAGTGACTATCACCATTTCATATGAACAAAAACGATTTATTGTGATGGACCTTTCATGGTCATCACTATTGGTGCATATATATGGTGATGATCATTGACTATCACCATTTGATATTTGGTGAGGCTCAAAAAATGTGATGATAAGCTCATTGGTGACATCAAGGTCCATCACAAATAATGACTATAACGACAAATAATGACCCTCACCATTTCATATCAACAATAAAGATTTATGGTGGTGGACCTTCGAGGGTTGTCCTTATTGATGTGTATATATGGTGGCATTCGTTGACCATCACCATTTCATATTTTGGTGAGGGTTGAAAAATGTCACCATAAGCTCATTGGTGATGGTCAAAAGAGCATTCGTTGCCAAAAACTGGTCACCAACATTCACTATGAATATTAGGGCATGATAGAATCGAACCACCAACATCCTGATTGTAAAGTAGGTGCTCTTCCATTGAGCCAGCACCCTTTAAAGAATTAGAATTTTAAAAATTATACCTTGAAACCTTTATAGATTGTAAATTTTACAACTTTCGATAAATTAAAGCCTTGACAATATTTTACTAAACAAGAAAAAAATCATCGAAGTTGTAGGTCCCTACCTAATTGTTATGGAAATTATGAGAAGTGGGTGGAGAGAAAAATAGTTACGTATAAGAGACTTAGTACCTTGAGTTGAATACTCAATTAGAATTGAAACTCTGAAGAAATTTATAGCCTACAAATGACCTATAACTCGCAAAATGCACCAAATATTTCAAAGCAAATGTCATAAGTGGATAGCATATGGAAGAAGACCATTGATGAAGAAAGATGCAATATGTTACAGGTTGAATGAAAGAAAAATATCAATGTTGTTGTTGTTGAGTGAATTTTTATAATTGGGACATTTTTCTTTCCTTTATCACGTAAATACTAAAATTAAAATTAGAAAATTTAGATATCGGAATGATATCTAAACTTTTGTGCAAATGTAACACGGAACTCCAAGGAACCACAAGAAAAAATAAAAAAAATAATATATATATATATATATATATCCTCTCCACATAAAGCGACATGCTTTTTTGAATTTCAGAAGTCCACACTCAAAACATGACAACAACCAACAAATTAAAAAAAAAATTGAAACTTATCACGGTAAGAGAATCTCTTTTCAGCGGTAGACACCAAACAATAACATAGTAATTAGTTCACTTTAAGACAACAAAACATTGGAAAAAAAACCATGTGTTCAATTATATTCCAGTACAAAATGGACTTAATTCTAATGAATAAAAATAGTTTCTACTAAATCACAAATAGTTATGTATAAGATAATCACTATATTCGATACACAATTAAAAGTGAAACTTTGAAGTGAATTACAACCTATAAACTACTATAATTATAAAACCTAATATCTACAATTGCACTAAAGATTGATTTCTCACCTTGTCAATCATGTAAATTTGGTGTGACAACATAAGAATATACCTTTAAAAGGTTGATTTGCATGTCAAAAAGTAAAAAAAAATGAGTATATATTACAGAGTTATGAATAATGGTGAAGATGACGAGACCATTCAGAGGATTCATAAAGAAGAAGACGTCTTATATTTTTTATTTTTAAAATATCAACAACAAGTCTTCCAACTTGCCCTTCACTAATGATGACCTCTTGCAACAAACCCTGTTTGAATTTGACAAATTGCATTAAAAGAATGAATTACTCTAAAGAAATTATTTCCAACTAAGAAATTTCTATAAAAAAATATGGAAATATTCATTAAATATAAAGATTATTCTAGCATAATATCATGTTATACAATGTAAAGTATATTAAACATCCCTTATATACATCTATAATATCCCCTCAAATTCACCTATCTCTTTATGCAACATTCCTTCAAGCTCTACAATTTGTCTCCTTTATTCAATAACCTTAATACCAGAATAAAAGGATCCAAATGTGGCTATTTTTTGTCCTATCTAACATATAAAATTAAAAACCTCTCTAAACAACAGTTCCACTTTATCTACAACCTATACATTTGGATCAAAATGCACATTAGTTTGGATCTGGGGGGTCCTATGCCATATGTATGATAGGCATATAAATTAATTAGCAAACATCCACCCATATGTATAATTTTTATCATAAATTACCTTTGCAGATTCCTCTCTAAACCAATATTTTCGATGTGGATCATGGAACTCTAATTTTGAAGGTGGCAAATGCAGAGACAAAACATTTATGGGGGAATATTAGAAACATGCAATAATACTTCCAAAGCTCTCACATTGAATTTGGGAAGAACATAGGTCCAATATATTAGTATAGAATAGCCATTAACTGTCATACAAAAGTATGGGTGTTCCAGAAAAATCATGAGTTACATGAATAATGTAAGATATCATAAGGTCAAAATAAAAAAATAATATGAAAACTCTTTCCAAATTATAAAGGAGTCAAATTCAGTGGCATAAAAAGAGAGAACATTGTGGCAATGATTTAGATGTAGCTTTAAATTTTAATTTATGGTTTAGAATATTTCTCAAAGCATGGTGGCTGAAAGGGCTGCCAAAGGGTAAGTGGAGAGAGGAGTCAACACTGTTGGTAAATTTGATGGAGAAAAAATCAAATTTCTTTTACAAGCTCACAAAGGAAGCTTTAAGGCAATAATTTGAAGAAGTTGATGCTATCTTAGATGGATAAGACAACAGATAATTGGAAAGAGATATCACTGTTAGTGCATTTGGAGAGGGTATTGCAGATCCAAAGGGAAGATACCACGACATCCCTGATGTAGAATGAGATCTAGACATATTTCTCAAGAAAAATAGTCTCAAATCATATGTGGTGTTTTTAAGTGGTTATCCCATTTATAACACCTACAGCTATTATGATAAAGATGTTCATGGAAAAATAAAGGAAGCTAAAAATGAGGGTCGAGAATTACGGTGAATGGCCTTCTCTTGGACATCTTTTGGTAGAAATTCAGTTCGATCATTGAAAAATGAGTCAGTACCTTGTGTGCAGGTCCACATTCAGACACCACTCCAGCTTGAGGTTACTCTGGTAAATTTAACTAGTGAAATCAGCAGTGAACAAGTAAATTTTACAGAAAAGGGAGAATGTTTAGCTAGAAACATATAGTTGAATTTTATGGCAGAACTAAAGAAAACTCTTGTGGTTAAATCATCTCAGCATCTCTAAGGGAGTAGTAGACAAGAAATCCATTTTGAATTTCAATAAGAGTGGGGAGATAAAAATGACACTCAATAATTTTAATAATTTATGTAGCTCATGATTTTTATGGAGTACCCATAATTAGTTTTCATACACAATTATGGGTACTCAATAAAAATCATGAGTTACGTAAATTATTTAAGATGTCACAAGGCCAAAATAAAAAAATAATATGAAAACTGCTTCCAAAATATGAAACAACTGAATTCAGTGGCATAATAAGAGAGAACATTATGGAAATGCATTAAGTATAGCTTTAAATTTTACTTCATGGTCTAGCATGTTTCTTAAAGCATGGTGCTTGAAAGGGTTGGAAAAGGGTAAGTTGGGAGAGGACTCAACACTGCATGGTAAATTTGATGAATGAAAGAAAAAATTCAATTTTTTTTTACAAGCTCACAGAGGAAGCATTGAGGCCATAATTTGAAGAAGTTTTTTCTATCTTAGATGGAGAAGGCAACATATAATTGGAAAGGGATAGCATTGTTGGTACATTTGGAGAGGGTACTATAGATCCAGAGGGAAGATACCACGACATCCCTGAAGTAGAATGAGATATAGACGTTGTTCTCAGGAAAAAAAGTCTCAAATCATATGTGATGTGTTTCAGTGGTTATCCCATTTATAACACCTACAAATATTATGATAAAGACGTTCATGGAAAAAACAATCAGGCTAAAAATGAGGGTCGAGAATTATGGTGAATGGCCCTGTCATGGACATATTTTGGTACAAATTTAGTTTGATCATTGAAAATTGATTCATTGCCTTATTCCAAGGTCCACATTCAGACACCACTCCAGCTTGAGGTTACTCTTGTAAAGATAAATAGTGAATTCAGTAGTGAACAAGTGAATGTTAGAAAAAAGGGAGAATGGTAAGACAAAAGAAATATAGTTGAATTTTCTGACAGGACTAAAGAAAACACTTGTGGTTAAATCATCTCAGGATATTTGAGGGAGTATAAGACAATAAATCCATTCTAAATTTCAATAAGAGTGAGGAGCTAAAAATGGCACTCAATAATTTTAATAATTTATGTAACTCATGATTTCTCATGAGCAACCATACTTATTTTTCATACACAGTTATGGGTACTCAAGAAAAATCATGAGTTGCATACAATATGTAAGATGTCACAAGGTCAAAATAAAAAAATAGTATGAAAACTACTTCCAAAATATAAAGCAGCCGAATTCAATGGCATAAGAAGAGAGAACATTGTGGAAATGCTTTAGGGGTGGCTTTAAATTTTACTTCATGGTTCACCATATTTCTTAAAGAATGGTGGTTGAAAGGGTTGGCAAAGGGTAACTAGAGAGAGGATTCAACACTACATGCTACATTTGATGAAAGAAAAATAAAATCAAACTTTTTTACAAGCTTACAGAGGAAGATTTGTGGCCATAATTTGAAGACGTTTATGCTATCTTAGATGGATAAGGCAACATATAATTGGAAAGAGACAACACTTCTGGTACATTTGGAAAGGGTACTGGAGATCCATAGGGAAGATACCACGACAACCGTGAAGTAAAATCAGATCTAGAAGCTTTTATGAAGGAAAACAATCTCAAATCATATGTGGTGTGTTTAAGTGGTTCTCCCATAAAGAAAGATAAAAAATATGGTCGAGAATTATGGTGAATGGCCCTATCCTGGAAATATTTTGGTAGAAATTCAATTTAATCATTTAAAAATGATTCACTGTCTTATGTCCAGATCCACATTCAGACACCACTCCAGCTTGAGGTTAATATTGTAAAGTTAAATAGTGAATAAGTGAATGTTAGAAAAAAGGGAGAATGGTTAGATAGAAACAATATAGTTGAATTTTCTGGCAAGACTTAAGCAAACTCTTGTGGTTAAATAATCTCAGTATATTTGAGGGAGTAGTAGGCAAGAAATCCATTTTTAATTTCAATAAGAGTGGGGAGAGAAACAATGAAATTTTTATTTAGGGACTGGTAGATGATGGTGAGGTTGATGATATTCATTCCAACATTGTTATAACGTAGAGACAAAAATTATGAGGATGAGTTTCTTCCTATGAAAAAGTCTTGGCTTTATCCTACAACACTTGAATTAAATTTGAGGAAGTAGAACAAATATTGCATGCCCCAGATAGTTGCAAGGGAAGCATTTCAGTTTTTGAGAGATATTCATGGGCTGGAAGTTTTTATGATTGCCATTTTAAAATATGCACACCGATAAGTTATCTCATTTTTGAAGTATGATGGAATTTGTGTTGGGTTGAACACCCATCAATGTGGGGTGTGACAGATATCTCTGGACCCTATTTGTTCAGAGGGAACTAAGGATTCTAGCACCATGTTATCATGCAGAGAAAAAATTTATGATAATGATTTTCTTCCTATGACAAAGGATCGACCTTGTCCTACAACACTTGAATTAAATTTTAGGTAGAAGAACCAGTAATGTATGCTCGCAGATAGTGGCAAGGGAAGCATTTTAGTTTTGGAGGAATATTCATTGGCTAGAAGTATTTATGATGGCCATTTGCAAGAAAATTCCACTTAGAATTTATCTCAATTTTGAAGTATGATGGAATTTGTGTTGGGTTGCACAACCATCAATGTGGGGCGTGATAAAGATATTTGGACTTGATTCGTGCACGGGGAATTGAGAATGTCCTTGCATTAAGGATTCCCACACTATGTCCACTTAGAAGTTATCACAGTTTTGAATTATGATGGAATTTGTGCTGGGTTTCACACCCATTAATATGGGTTGTGACAAATATCTATGGACCTTGTTCATGCACAGGGAATTGAGGATGTCCTGGAATTGAGGATTCCAGCACCATGTTTTCATGAAGCAACAAAATTTATGAGGATAAGTATCTTTCTATGAAAAAGACTCGAACTTATCCTACAACACTTGAATTAAACTTGAGGTAGTATAACCAATACAATATGCTCCCAGATAGTTGCAAGGGAATCATTTTAGTTTTGGAGAGATATTCATGGGTTGGAAGTCTTTATGATGGCCATTTGAAAAAATGTGCTTTTAGAAGTTATCTCAGATTTGAAGTATGATTGAATTTGTGTTGGGTTGAACACCCATAAATGTGGGGTGTGACAAAGATCTCCAGGCCCTATTCATGCACAACGAATTGAGGATTTCCTTGAATTGAGGATTCCAACAAAAAGTGCACTCAGAAGTTATCTTAGTTTTGAAGTATGTTGGAATTTTCACTAGGTTGTACACCTATCTATGTGGGGTGTGAAAAATATCTCTGGACCCTCTTCGTGCATAAGGAATTGAGGATGTCCTTGAATTCAAAATTCCAACACCATGTTTTCATGCAAAGACACAAGTTATGAGGATTATTATCTTCCTATGACAAAGACTCAACCTTATCCTACAACACTTGAATAAAATTTGAGTCAGTATAACCAGTACCGTATGCTCCCAAATAATTTCAAGGGAAGCTTTTCAGTTTTGGAGAGATATTCATGGGTTGAAAGTATTTATGATGGCCATTTGAAAAAATGTGCACTCAGAAGTTATCTTAGTTTTGAACTATGATGGAATTTGTGTTGGGTTGCACACCCATCAATATGGGCTGTGACAAAGATCTTTGGACCCTGGTTGTGCATAGGGAATTGAGGATGCCCTTGAATTGAGGATTTCAACAGTATGTTTCCATGAAGAAACAAAAGTTATGAGGATGCATTTCTTCTTATGAAAAGGCTCAACATTATCCTACAACACTTAAATTAATTTTGAGTCAGTAGAACCGGTACTATATTCTCCTAGATAGTTTCAAGGGAAGCATTTTAGTTTTTTAGAGATAGTCATGGGCTAGCTAGAACTCTTTAATATGGCCATTTAAAAAAATGTACACTCATCAGTGATTCTACTCATAAGAACTTGGTTGCTTATATCTTTGAGTTGGGGACATATAAGGAGATGTATGATAAGTTGTTTACCATGTCCAAGGCTAGAAATGTTAATCAAATTCTCTTTTTTAAGAACAAGTTGAAGAACATTAAGATGGAGAAGCGAGAGTCCATCCAATCATATTTCATGAGGCTCACTGAAATCAAGAATGATTGCTTAGCTATTGGAGAGGTCATAGCTGACCGAGAGCTCATTATCATCTCTCTTTGGAGACTTCCCTAACCGTGGTATGTATTTAATACTATTATTCTCAATAATAACATAATTCCTAATTTTGATGACTTGTTAACGAGATGCATTCAAGAGGAGAGAAGGATGATGTATAGAGACCATCTGTCAAATGGGAATGTAAGTGACCCTACTGCCTTCACCTCTCATGCAAAGAAGAAGAAAAATGTTGGACCGAGAAATCAAATTCTTTGAAGAGCGGGTCCCAAAGGAAGAAAGGGAAGATGTTACAATTGTAACAAGTTTGGTCACTATGCAAAAGAATGCCCGAATAAAAGTGACTCTCCCTGATATGATGACTACAACAACAATAAAAACTTAAGAGGGAAAGGAAATCAAAGGAACAATATGTTCAAAGGAAAGAGGAAGGCTCCCGCTGATCAAATTGGAAATGGAAATGGTCAACCTTTCAAGAGGTTAAGGAGCTCCCGATATGATGAATACAATTTTGTGCACTATTAACATAATATTCTCCTTACCTTACATCGCGTTCAATTTTGACTATTTTTTTCCCCCACCTGTGAAAATCTACTTCATCAACAAATTATTCATTTATTCACTCCATCCACAACTTATCTAAATCTAATTTATGTAAGATTATAAATAAATGTTGTATGCAAATTTACTAATGTATTACATTTCCAGTGGTCTCACCACCCATCATCAAGGACACATATTTTTTTTTTTCTAAATAAGATTAATCTATTAATCAACAAAAACACAAATATTTACATCAGGAGTTAACCAGGACTGGGCCTGAGGACGAGGCCTGTTGAGCAAAAATTCATAATTTTAGCACTGCCCTCTGAGGGAAACCAGTGCATAGACAGATCCAACAAAAAAACCCACGCAGGGGCATCGTTTATGTCTAGAAAAAAGCCTATAAACCTTTGACCAAAACCAGAAAAACATACAGAGACATTTTGCATACTGAAGACAGTGCCGTAGCAAAAAACCAGGAACAGAGGAGGCTTACTCGTCCGGTTCCTCTTCCTCGACCCTGCACCAAAACTCATCTGGTTCACCATCAGAATTATAAAGGTCCTCAGTGGAGTGAATGACCTTTTCAGCAGCTGCGGTGCACTGTCCATCGCCCGGATAAGGCTGGTGCTAAGCGTTTGCAGTGGCACGGTCTTGAATTGCAGTTTGCTGCTCATCCTGTATCAGCTCAATATCAACATTCATATCATTGCCATGACTAGCTGCTTCCTCGGTGATGGCTCTGTCCTGCTCATGCATATCTTCATCATTCTGCCCAAATTGCCCATCCCGCCCTTCAGCAGCGGGAGCCTCATCGTGAGGGGACTCACGGAAAACAATGGTGACCGAGGCTGTAATGCGAGGGTGATTAAGCGCGCTTTGGAAATAGAAGTGCCTGGTTTGAGAATGTGCAGGAGCGTTCTGGCGATTGGTATGCCATTTCTCAGACCGAAGAATTCGACCACGAGCAGCTTGAGAGGTTCTAGCAGAGTCAAGAAAGTCTGCAGCAGAGGTGCTGGAGGACGGGGAGGAGCGCCTGATCATTCTCCGGGAAGAGCCGCGACGGCACCTCATTCTGTGCCTGAGACGAGGCATGCTGTCAATTGGAGCGGGAGAGCTGGATGTGTGTTGAAACCCAGGCTGAACGTTGGTCAAATTTGAAAGCGGAGGTGCGATGGAAGCTCTGGGCAGTTTCTCAAACCAATTCCCAGACCCACGCATGCAATTTCGAGCAATGGAAAAATGAAGATTGTCGCCAAGCTCAAGGAAACCATGAAGCCTGGTTCTCTTGCCGGTGACTGTGCGCTCGGAGGAAAGCCGCACAGTGGGCGAGAAATACACCGCTAAAGGCCTGGGGAAGCTGCTTCTGGTTTGCTCGTTCTCCATCCTGTTTTCAAGAACCTCAAATCTACTGTCGTCCAGCTGCATTAACCTCTCCATTAATGGAGTAATCACCATGTCCTGTTTAACCTGCATAGAAAAATCTCGAACCTCGCTATTGGAATTGTGAATCGTGCCCGGCTTAAATTGACTTAAATGCATCACGCTTGAGTGCACATGCCATCGAACATTTGCAGGGCCATGTGGCCGCCGTCTCGCCAGAGTGCCATCTATTCGACGCATTCCTATCGCTATATTAACCACCCGCATCCGGGTCATCAGGGACACATATTATTTGGGAAGCTATCAAAGATTTATTCCTTCATAACCTTCATTCACAGTGACTCACATGCCCCCTAAGCTCCAAAACTATTAACAAATGGTATTATGATGATGATTGTAAAGCTATATACAGAAGTCTCAAATATGATCTAGACCTTCATCCCAAGATAGCCACAACCACCCATAAGGATTATAATTGACCTTACATAAAAGCAACATAGGTTCTTGAATTGTCAAGAGGAGAGATATCATTCCCCTCCTTCAAAAATCTCACAATCCCTTTTGGCACATATAACTCCCTAAAAATAAATTACTATCAACCGACATTGAACCCTACACTTGGTGGCCACACACCTCCTTCCTTTACAATATTCCTAGACATATTCACACTTAGGTATCCTCTACCCCTTCCTCTTGCCTCCTCTCCATTTGATGAACATAATGAATAGTAATGATATTTATATCACTACTTATGCAAGGTCATGGTGATTATGTGAGAATCATGTCTCTTAGACACTCATGCACTATGCATCAAGAAGAATTTGTATATTTAAGAAAAATATTGAGAATATATTATCAAAAAAATTTAATAAGATTTGAACGTAAATTTATCATAGTCAACTATGACAAATTTTAAGAGCCTATCCTCCCAACCACCTTTTTCAATATAATTCCTTGTTAGGCACAATAGAAAATATTTTTTTTAATCAAATTTCTATATTTTGGATCAATGATACAACATATTGCTTAGTCAAGTAAGGCTCTAATCTTATTTTGAGGGTGAAGCAACAAATAAAAGAGAGACTTGTTATAAAACACCGTATAGAATATTATAACTATTATAATACATTAAATACTTAATATTTCTAATATGAAATATCAAACCCCTAATATCAAAACAACATAATAAAAGGCACATCCAAGGTTCAAAGGAATCAGAGCATGTTTGAGAGTGAGATTGTCAAGAGCATCATTTTCCCAAATATATAGGACTCTATGTGTGTGTGTGTGTGTGTGTAGAGAGAGAGAGAGAGAGAGAGATAAAAATTATATTGCATTTATATTCATAAAAAATATCTAGAATGCCAAATTGGTTGTAGAATATACGAAAACATACATATTTGTACATCAATAAAGATAGAGATGGCATCCATAGTGCATTAATGATTAATCATTCAAGCATCAACCTTATAGAAACTGCATTGTATCATTTACAAGAAAACACACAAAATTTAAGCCAAATAATAGAAGCTACACCATAGCTACAATGTGCAAGAGATGAATAGTGCATATGTGGAAGAGTATTCAAATGGAAACAAAAATGAGTAGTACGTGTCAACCTAGAGACTATGAGAAATCTCAATGAGAGGATGATAAAGTATCAATAAGAGAAAAGCCGTGTGAAAAAATAACTATTGTAGAGCCAGCTAGTAGAGATGCAAATTTCACTCAAGTGGAAAAATAATAGGTATGGAAGTAAATATTCCAAAAGGATATATAGAGGATCTAGAAAATATTCTAATTGAACCTTATCAAATTCATTAAAATGATCTTAAAACATATGTAAGAGAAAAACATCCCAATGATATAGTCTTCAAAGAAATATTAAGGGAGCCAAATCACTTAGAGTCAATGGTGAGAAGAAATTTTCTATGTAAATACTCAATCTTAATCTGTGAAGGTATATTGGTCAGGTATTTTTCAATAGTGATTTTTGTCGTTGAGAGAGCAGCACCATTGCAATTTTCTTACATGGTTATCCAGTATGACCATGACGTCAGAATTCTAGAGATATGTTACCACATGTTGGTAGGCTGCGATATGAGATATCCCTAGGATCTATGGGTTGCGCGTGGCTACTCTGGTTGTTGTAGAACTTAGGTTAAGAGAGGCGAATGTCTAGGCAACGATGAGATTAGGAAGGGACAGATTGGTGACCTGAAAATGGCCCATGTTAGGTGCATGCAATTAAAGCCGAGGGAGCTGATGGGGTTGGTTATATATTGCAGAGGTTGGGTGTTGAGGCCCTATGATAGCACAAGTTCCATGTGACCCACCCAGTTCACACATGCAAACTTCAATCACCTACCAGTTGTTTCATCCATGATCCATTGTGAATGAGCTTGCAAGGGAAGAGCATATAGAAACGTCGCCAACAGAATTACATACCTACTCGTTGTTGGCTGGATCCTTTCCATCTAATCTCATGTGCTTGAATTTGACTTGAAACATCTTGAAGTAGGCCCCTATTTCAATAATATCTTAAAGACAAACCAAATAAAACTGTACAATGCATTGCCATTAAACATCTTTTAAATACTAGCCAACTAAACCGCGCGCACACACATACACATATATATAAAGCTTATGAACAACACTAACAACTTATAAACAACATGACAACACGGTGTATATATATATAGCACTTTTAAATAGCATGAAATTGCTGTGGATTTTCATAGGACTGGGATGTGGAGGGACAAAGACATGGTTTCCTTAACAGTATGCCACATTTTCATGCTTTGCATCTTCCGTAGAAATCAGCGTGCTTTTTATGATTCTATTCAGTTTTGGGTTTTTGCACCTTTTTCCTCATTATCTAACACCTTTATTTCAACATTTAAGTTTGTGTTTTCATTTTCATCCACCTACATCTTGCTATTGTTTAAATATTTAGTTAAGCAACAACAACATTTACATACATTTGATAAAACAAAGAAAGAATTTTTCTACAAAGAAAGGATTGTTGATATGCCCCTGAATATTATGAAAATAGAAAAAAAATTGTTTATGATAATAATTAGAACATTATTTGTCATATGCATCTATCTGTATTATTTAACAAAAAAATTGAAGGATAAAAATAATGGAAAAAATAGTAAGAATCAAGTGAATGGGAATGCGAACAAGCCTGACTCCTTGTTTCCCATATTTCAGCCTCTTCTCCTTTATAATTTTTGAATTATTTATTTATTTTTCTCATTTAATTCTTACATTATTATTTTCTATACAATTTATTAACCTTCATTATTTGCAGAATTAAACATTTGGAAACAATTCATTCCTTTAAAGACAAATTTATAATTAATATCATAAACCTAAAAAAAATTCAAGGAACATTTACTTACATTATGTTACTGGTTATATATAACAAATTTTATTTTGCCAAACAACTTCTATATTGCTCCATATCCAATAGTATCTACAAACAACATTCATTCATCAACAATTTCTATTACTACACTATGAACAGGAGATTTTCGTAGAATGGTTAAAGGCTGCCTTCTGCATGATCAATGTTTAATAATTTTCTTCTCATCATATATATTAAGGGAAAATAAATTGTGGGTCCATCTCGAAGGCAACCATGAAAGGATGTAGCAAGATGATATCGAGATTGACGCTTCCTCCACCCTCCATGGCCGGATATACTGATACTTTCCTATCCAACTTGTTGGCACAAACACTCCTTACCCGCACCGGCCTTCCCCATACCAAGTCGTTGTCATACATTGGAAATTTTTTAGAACTCCCGATGAACACACTACCTTGTATTGTTTTATCCATCATAGATACAGTCGGATACTTGTTAAATCTTTTCACCTCTACCCTAATGCTTCCATTGCTTAGTGGTGATATCATGTGGTGCAGCAACGATGTTGCGGATGATATATCAGCCACTAGGAGCTCCTTGGCCATGATCACGGTGCTAACGATTTGGATGGCATTGCTAAAACAAGAGTAAGGCAGCGGAGGAATCAATTTTTCTCGGCAGTTCACTAAGAGCTTGAAGGTCGTCGACTCGTGGGGAAGTAGGGCGCGAGCCCATGTGATGACCTGCCATAGGTGGCCACATAGTGCATGGAAACAGGAGAGTATAATTGAGTCCTATGATTTATTCCAGTTGGCTCTATCCTTTAGCCTCAAGATTGTCTCCTTGCTGAAGTGAAATATTTTTTCTTTCAGCGGAGACGGGGAAAAGTTGTTGATCGTTAGGGTTTGAGGTAGCTCTAGAGCTGTGTGGGAATATTTTATGTCGAAATATCCACTGTGAAGTGGCACGTGAGATATTTTGGTGGCTCCTCTGCAGAGATGGGCCCATGGTTGTAGATCTCCTCTCTCATGCTACGACCTCCTACTCCCCCCTCATTCATCAAAGTTAAATTCTATATTGGGGTGCTAATAGCGGAGTTGCTTGTACCGACTGAGCCAAGTGTGAAATCATGGAAGAGGGCCATCTTCTGTTACAATGGAATCTCTATCGGTTTGAGATAGAGCATTTCTAGAGGTGGCTACATTGGAATAGACCCTTAATGATGTATCCAAAGGTGAGTTAATCTCGATTGCTATTCTATTTATTTAAACAATATTCTAAGGTTAATCTAGGTTACTATTCTATTTCTTCAAACAATATTCTAACCACAACATATAATAGCAGAGAAATAAATGGGAAGAGTACCTTGTTGATGGAACTGAACTCAAACTAGCAGGTGGACCTGGATGGTGATTTGTGTGGGTAGTGCCAATCTGTGTGATCCGCTTCCTGAGAAGCACAACCGTTGTTGGGCTTTCCACTGAATGCATGACCACTGGACATAAAAAAGTTTCAGGGCCATAGGGCCAGAGCATCTGGGGCTTCTCCTTATAGATATTTAGCAACGCCTCTTTCTAACCTCTCTACTCATTGTCTACATTCATGAGGTGCATTATTAGGGATAAAACATAGCAGAGGAGGGTTTTTATAAATCCTTATAGAAGACTTCAATCTTTGTTATGTTCTCGCCTAAAATTATTTTTCTTTGTTTTGGGTTGGGTATGGATTCTATTTTATTTTATAATGTCAGTTTTAAAAGTTGTTTGGTTTTATTTTTTTCTATGGGTAAAAGTGGAACTTTAAATCATTTCTTTCAATTTAAATTAATATATTCAATATAAAATGGATTAAAGTGGAGAGGGGAGATTACGGTATTGAACTAATTATTTTTAATTAAAATTTATAAGTGATGTAAATAAAAATGAATTATTTTAAATATTTAGTGGTAATTTATGGTAAATATGTAAAATTTAAAAGGTAAACACAATAAGTTCACTTCCTAATAATTAAGAAATATAAATCTTATTGAATACTACAATTTGTTATGTTGAGAGGGATGGAAATTTGGACCCTACCCAAATCACCAAGATTGTTCCCTGTTACACCCATGGCCAATGTGAGCTACCAAACCATGCAAAAATTGAAATTGAAATTTATATTGATATTCCCTAAAGACAAAGTAGGTCACGCTAGAGATTATAACCATCATGAGAAGCCCATATAAAAATGTGGGGTGTGTGGGCAAGAGGCCACACAAATATGAGAAATAAATAACCATTGAAGTGAACTAGAAAACTAGTAAACTAATCACCATAAATGAAACAAAAACATATCAAAACCTAGGCATACAAGAATTTTATCCCAAGGAGGAAAAACCCAACATTAAGAAAATAATGAGACAACAATCGAGGAACAAAAAGAACCATGTCCAAATAGAAGTAAAATTGCAATTAAAAGAGTAGGGAAAATGTAGGCACCTAATTAGCAGATAGTCAAATTAATTGTATATTTCATAAAATATTACAAAATACTGAACTTATGGCATACAGAAAAAAAAATCAAAATTTATTCCAAGATTGTAATGACAACAATCTAATCAAAATGGAAGATTGGAATCCAATTATTTCTATCAAAGTAAAATGAAGTTCCCCTTGTAGATACATAGGACATCCATGGATTTTCACTTAAATTACAAATGAAAAAAAAAAAAAAAAGTGATAATACCTATCAAAACCAAATAATTTGATCATCTACTTCAATGTATTCATGATACTCCATTTGGCCTTTCCAATCCTGTACAGTAATATTCCTAGTTAGAAAAATCAGCAATATAGGCACAAAAAACACATTTTTAGAAAATTATGCTACAATAGTCAAGAATAGCCCATGGATCCATTATTTTATACATTATAGCAACAAAATGTGTAAGGATATTGGAAACAAATCATTATAGCTTAGTTAAACATGCCTCCCAAGCACAAAACAGCCCAAAAACACTACAACCCCATGACTATTGCAACATAGAACTATGAAGTAAGTAACATAATATTTTAATGAGGGCTTCTACTACAGAAATAGAGGAAAAAATTCATTTTCTGATATATTACTCAAGGGAGCTGAAAAACTAATATCTAGTCTCTTTTACACAATTCCAGGATAACCTGACAAGGGTTTCTTGATAGGCATGAGATACGAAAAGTATATAGTGCAGATTTGTGGCTGAATCACACCGTTTGACTAAAGCTCTACAAAAATACGACTGAAAATACAAAGAAATTTCTGTAGCTCCTCTTTACTAACTCTTCGGTTGAAAGGCTGATACTTTCACTAGGAAATTAGCTTACAATCATGGGTTTTGACCCTTCCACTGCAACGCCATGAAATATAACACAGTTCCTCAAGGAGAATGTGTTATGGTTGTAGGTGACTACTTGGCCCAATGCCATATGGTGGAAATTAACCCCAGAATACTCATCTCATATTTCTTCAACAAGGGTTCCAAGGATGAGTGGGGAATTCCCGCATGAGAGTACCCTGGTACTAAACAGTACAACAAACCCATCTAAAAAGCTGAAGCATGCAATAAGTCATAGGAATTAAACATAAAAAATATTTTGAATGCATCTCATGGCTACCATACCTTCCCTTATATTCTCAGTGGGCTTCCTCACCCTTGGCCCCACTGTTAGAGGACAAATGAACTCCTCATCAACTCAGAGGAGAAGGTAACATGGAAGGAAGAAAATGACCTAGACAAGACCCATTTCTACCAAGGTAACACACCCCAGAAGAAGCTAGACAATGTTATAACACACTTGAGACATGTAAACGGAGCGTTAGTACCTAGGGTAATGCTCTGTCTTGCCCAAGGAGAAGCGTTATCTGTGTTTGAGTGTGAAAAGGAAAAATATCTTGCGGAAAAGTGACTGGCACTTCTAGCTTTTACTCATAAAGGACTAGTACAAAATAGAAACTAAAAGGCACAAAAATTTTACAAGGCCTTGAAAAATACAACTGGACTCCTAAGGAGGAAAAAGTGTGGAAGAACATGGAAACATCTTGATCTTTCCCACTACAAACTGGTTGAATAGGTTGGCAATGATTGCCCTCTCCATCTTCTATAAAATGGAGTTGCGGGCTCTTGGTCTAAGGTCGAAGGATTGAATATATGTAGAGCAGAATTTCATTGTTGTAGTGTGAGGTTTGAGGATTGGCGAAGTTCATTGAGAGCTTTCTTCCTTGAGCATCATCACACTCAGAAATAGAGAAATAAGGAGAGGAATTGGGAGACTGAGGAGGGCTTGGTGCAACCAACGGTTATAATCCTCCTTTTTATAAATCAATAGAAATGTATCGGTTTTTTCCATTCGATGCATTAGTGTCACAATTTTTTTTCAATCTTCTATGTAGCATGATATAAATGGATTAGATCTGTATTGTTTCATGTTTCTTATATGCTAGTTTAATCAATAACAAACTATGTTATTGTAGAGATTACATGGGTGCTTTGATTGATTACAACATCTGGATTTGGATCCAATGAAGAAGGATCTCTACTTTGCTGCTCGTTGTTCTCCATAGGGTCCGCTATCGATAAAGAGGTAATCTCCCCATCTTACTTTGTCGATTATACATATTCGCATGCACATGTATGTAGCTTATTTTTGAACTTTACAGCTAATATAACTATCTACCACGGGCACCAGAAATCCATAAGAGGGATATTTAGTAACCACCACCCAAGCATATTACCCTATAGCAGAATTGGTGACTCTACTCAGGACTAAATCCCAAGTTTCCAGATTGTTCCTATGACTTTCCATTTTTCCTGCTGTTCACATATCCTTCCAACCAGCTTATATGCTTAGGGAACATCTCAAAAGCTCAGAGAGTCCAGATCATACCCTACTTAGCCATCTGTGCAACTTTACCCTGACTAACGCTTCCCCTGTAAGTGTTTTAGAGTGTTATAATGCGGTCTTTGTTCAGATACAGTGCGTTAGTCTCAATACTAATGCTCTGTAGTCTCTGCTTGCCTGCGTTACCCAGCCAAAACTGTTGTTTACACCTCTGTTTTGTTTCCCCTTTGGATGTGGATTTATTGGCCATCATAATAGCTTCTCTTATTGGATCCCTGTGCCTGTTTACCAGCTAGCATTTTCTTCTTTTGTTCTTATTTTGAAAAGTTAAAATTCAATCGCATCTTATTTTTGAAAGAGGAAATTTTCATTTTAGTTTTCTGAACTTAGATGCATTATTTCTAAAAAAAAATTGGTTAAAAGGATATTATTAGAAGATATATAG
This sequence comes from Pinus albicaulis, assembly GCA_034641835.2. Classification (NCBI taxonomy): domain Eukaryota; kingdom Viridiplantae; phylum Streptophyta; class Pinopsida; order Pinales; family Pinaceae; genus Pinus; species Pinus albicaulis. Next base: position 156,271 of record JAXQQM020086394.1, read on the forward strand.
ATGTCTGAATATTTAAAGTTGAACTGTGTTATTTGAATGTTTGGTGCACGAATTTTGAAAGAAATATCTTCTTGTAGAAAAACTCTTCATTGAAATTGAATATTTAGAGCATATTTTCTACATAGTTTTTCGAGTCAAGAGTCTCATCACATTTCACATGTCCACTCTCCCCTCTGCAAGACAAATAATCAAGTACACTAAGAATCAACTGATAATATAATTAATCATATAAATTTTTTTGAGCTCACACCAATAGTAGTTCAGGCTAGAATCTTGGGGTAGGAGAAGTGATAAAATCACCCAAGATCTCAAAACTTGAGACTAGAGCCATTAATAAGTGAAATCCTACTGCACTCATATTATCGGTATCACTCCACTACCATCAAATTTAAGTGTGAGACAACACTAGGGTACATGAGAAGGTAGCCCACCTTCAAGTGCATTCAGTGGGCATGCTATATATTGGGGTTTCCTTCGAGGATACCAAAACTAGATCGGGGATCTAGGTGTTCTGCCCATATAGCTTGTTTTCTACAACCGTGACCCCCCTAATGATGTCTATGATTTGAGGTATCTTTAGTGGCCAAAATTTTTAGGGACTTACACGAGGTGACTAGGACGGGATTTCCTGGTACCTAAAACATATGTACCTACTCTGTCTTCAGTATTTGGGAGGGTACTCCTCTTCATGAGAGTGTTTACAGCTATTGTCTGAGGTTTGGGCGAAGCTCTAGAGTAACCCATAATTCCTTTTATGACTAACCCTCTCTATATTCTATTCTGATACTGGGTTTCATCTCCAGCAAATGGTAGTACTCAGACAGGGCCACCCTATTCTGCCTGCTTGTTTATTGATTTTAGAAAGTCCTTTTTTATTTTTTTTCTTTCTTTAGGTGTGTGGTTACTATCACTGAGACTTTATAATACATCAAAAATAATTAAGATTTGATAAAAATAAACAGGTCACCGTGGCATATTTTGACCATCGTCGTCTGTCTCGACAACAACGAGGTCTCCCTCCATTGACACCGGAGGAGGAGTCAAGTCTCGGTGAGCCCATGCCTTCTTCAGAAGAGCAGTCTCTAGTGGAAACCCCTGATTTTCACATAGCACCATATCACACAGAATTTACAAAGGATCCTTTCATGGAAGGAGTCATACCTCCTTGCAATCCTCCACCCACTGATCTGTCAGTGCCAGTGTTAGTTCATATTACACCAAGCCAAGATATGTCTTCGGCTGCACCAACATCGATTTTACAACCAGCACCCATGGGGTTGATGCCAATGGTAACCAACCCTAGTTCGCCACCATATTCCCCGCCAGTAGTCAGTTATACGCCACTAATTGAAAACCCCAGTAGATAGCCTATGGCTGGTCCTAGCACTGTTGTAACCACAACTGTTAGTGGGTCTCTAAATCCTTTGGGACCTACTCCTACGGTGACTACGCCAAGACCCATGATACCTGCTCCCATGAGTGAGGCTACTTTGGTTCCCTTTAGCAACCCTTTCAGTTGGAACCCTTTGCTGAGTTCAAACCCCTTGGCTACCATGCAAGGGGGTAGTGTTACCAATACACAGATGAGTCGGGGCACTTCATTACCCCTGTAATTCTCAGGTCAAATGGGATTGCCCATTATTAACATTGTTCCCTTAAGTGGTCAAAATTTTAGTATAGGATCTATGCCATTGCTTAACTCTGTGAATAGAAGCATGCCTCCAGCTAGCTCTATTGCGTCCATATGGGCAAATCAATGCCAAAATCTATTTGGACAAGGGGGAAAATTTTACGTTGGGGGAAACCAATCGTTAGCCCCCCAGTACAATATACCATACAGACAACAGCCATACATTCCTACATCCCCACCCACAGGGAACTTTTATCAATAAATTCCTACTTATCCTATTGGTAACACATTGATGGGTGAATCTTATGGTCCGAATAGTTAGCCTATTATTCCTTGGTTAGACCCAGGGGCAAACACGCAACTGACATTTTTGGCAGCTCTAGACATCCCCGACATCTACAAACTGACCAATGATCCCATCAATCACAACCCACTCTGGCCTCCAGTACTGCACAAGATTCCGCCTGACATCCCTAAATTCGACAGGAAACAAGGGGACGATCTGGATACGCACGTCACCACCTTTCATCTATGGTTTGTCTCTAACTCCATGGTGAATGATAGTATCTGGCTTCGAATTTTCTCCCGCACTCTCATAGGCAATGCCGCCAAATGGTACATTGAATTACCACATGGAGCTGTCAACACTTTTGGTGCTTTAGCTACAAAATTTATTAAAAAATTCCAGCTACCTGTTAGATATGAAACCGGCATGGAATTCTTAACCTCATTGCACCAAGACACCGCCACCCACATCTCCGATCACATTCATGAATGGAGACGTAGGAGGAGGTTAGTCAAAGTGCCAATCCGGGATCATCTCTTATCTAATTAGTTTTGTAAGTCACTCTTACCAAACCTAGCTAAGGAAATTTGTCTGTCTGATGAGGTCACAAAAGATCAATCCATTCATTGTACATAGCATTTAGATTTGATCTTTTCACAATATGGCACGCTATATGATTTACTCCCCTATGCCCATGGTAATCTAAATCCTCCTGCTACTTAGAAGCCTGGAGCACACGATGACGATATCATTCATGCAATCTCTGGTATAGCCATAAAAAAACCTAGTGGGAAAACCTCCCAGCCATCTTCGTCTACCACCGCCCCTAACCAATCGACTACTTTTCCTATCGCTAAGGTAAATTCTATGAAAATTTCAGAAAAACCTAGTGGAAAAAACAAGAAAAAAAATAAAAATACCTCTTCTTCGGAAGAGCAGCCAGATCATCGGAATAATCCCAATAAAAAAAAACTGCTAAAAATGACAAAGGGAAAGACAAACCCATGAAATTTCTTTGCAGAATCTATGCGGAGGAACACATGACATACAAATGTCCTCGGCTGTAGGAATGCATAGATTTTATTAGAAGCAAGGACTCTTGGAGGACACCTACCATCCTTCATAATCCCTTCCCTAATCCACAGCAGCAACAATGACACATGATTGCAAATCCACCACAACCCTGATTATGGGGCAATGGTGGTATGCATCCTTCAGGTGAAGGATTGTTCACCATTTATGGAGTAGTAAGTGTTGAAATTCAAACATGAGCCAAAATTTATGGAAATCCTATCCGTGATACTCAGGAACCTAGCACCAGTTCAAACCCACCGCCATGCAATGATTTTCATATCGAACGACCCGCTTCTAACCCCGCAATTCGTCCCCCTAAAGGGACACTTCGACACATGACTCATAACACCTCTGCACGTGTAGCCCAAAACTACAATATTGTAGAAGATTTGGCACATGCACCATTAGCTATGTCTACTCTCGAAGTATTCCAAACTTTCCCATCACAAAGGAAAGCCTTTCTTTCAGCCATTGGTGGGATCGACCCCCAGGATTCTACACTAGCTATATTTGACATGGAGAAATATAAACCTTGCCTCTCACACTAGCTTGCATTCCAGGTGCAAGTTGTGTCAAAAGGGAGACCAATCCATTATATTATCATAAACAAAGGTGCTTCGACCTGCATTATGTCAACTACTTGCTCGCTTGCTTTGTGTTCTCCCACTTTGTCTCTGTCGTCGAATTCCCTTAAAGCTTTCGATGGCCACAATTTACTCCCAAAAGGTTACCTTGCTAGCTTTCCCATTTCCCTTAGTGGGAAAACGATAACGGTGGACATAGAATTCGTAGATCGTCATCTCGACTATAATCTATTGCTAGGTCACATTTGGTCATATGTAATGACTGCCATTGTTTCTTCGGTTTTCTGACTCATCCTCTTTCCACTGGATGGCAAAATAGTCATAGTGGATTAGTTATCCTTTTTCACCCCTGATTGTGCCATGTTACCAAGTAGCACTGTACCCCTAATAGGATGTGTTCCTGACTCATACGTCAGTATTAGTACCGGTCTTTTGAAGGCATCTTCCCTCATGGTTGCTTTCCTCTCCCGCTGCTTGAGGTTCCACATATGGTTACAATGATATCTACCAGTTTAGATAGATCTATCGACCCATGGATCCTACCGGCTCCTTCAGAAATTGATTCCTATGGATATCATATGCCACTCTCAGCAGCCGAGTTGGCTTATCAAGCCATCCATATTTCATTTGAACCCTCCACAGCTATGGTTTCAACCAAAAGTACAAACCTCCCCCCCATCATGGTTCTTTCTAAGGATCTCCTCGATGAAGTCTTGCCTATGGACGAATCTATTCGAGAGATCATGTCTCTAGAAGAACGACGTTGGGGACAGTTTCACCATTGCACTTTGATGTTCAATTCGGACATGATAAATACTCAAATCCCATCTTTTGACCCACCTGAGATCATCTCCTCTGTTTACACGACTATTCAAACTATCGATTCAGAAGGGAACTTGGGAAACCTTTCCAAAACCTTGCTCATACATATCTCGATCAAAATGGATATCGTGGAAAATATTCATATTGGAGTAGATTTCAATCCTAAGGAAATTTCATGCTTGACATCCCTTTTTAAGGAATTTCGCGATGTGTTTGCTTGGTCTTGTGACGAAATTCCTGGCATAGATCCATCTATCATCGAGCATGAAATAAAATTTTATGACAATGCTAAACATATTTGGCAACCTGTCCACCCACGCAAAGTGGCCGCCATTAAGACTGAAGTCGAAAAAAATATGAACGTTGGTTTTATCTATCCCGTTCCTTTGACAGAATGGGTTTGCAATCCAGTCCCCGTAGAGAAAAAACAAGGCACCATCTAATTTTTTGTTGATTATCACGATTTGAACGCCTCTTATCCAAAAGACAATTATCCTACACCCTTCATATATAAGATCCTTGAGGATTATGCCAGATGTGAGTCTTTCTCCTTTATGGATGGTTTCTTGGGATATAACCAGATTGCAATTAAAAAATATGACTAGCATAAAACTGCCTTCATCTGTCCTTGGGGCACATTTGCATATCTTAAACTCCCATTCGATTTGAAGAATGCAGGAGAAAATTTTCAAAAGGCTATGGACTACACCTTTCACGACATTAAGCATATTGTACAAGCTTACTTGGATGACCTTCCAGTTCATTCGAAGAAGTGATCCCATCACCTCACACATCTGAATTTTTTTTTTGCTCGGTGTAGGTTCTACAATATGCGTCTAAATCCACTTAAGTTTGTATTTTTTGTCGAGTCTGGACGCCTTCTAGGTTTTGTCTCCAAGCACGAGATTAGGATTGATCCCTATAAGGTTAAGGCAATCGTTGAATTACCCACACCTCATTTCATTTTGCAACTCCAACATTTGCAAGAGAAGGCAAAATTTTTACGTCGTTTCATAGTAAAATATGCCGAGATGAGGAAAGGCTTTATGCACTTATTAAATAAGGGAACACTATATTTGTGGGATGACCAAGCTCAAATGTCATTTGATGCCTTGAAACGAGCACTCGTTTTGGCCCCACCTCTCAGTGCCCCCAATTATTCACGCAACTTTCTCCTCTACCTGGCAACCTAACCATCCTCACTTGGCATGGTGTTCACTAGTACAAAATGGCTAATTAGTTACTAAAAAAACAACTAAAATTTGCATATAAACGACTATTTTTCGGTCGGTGACCAATAGTAGCTAATTTACAGTATCTTATAACGCGAACAACTTTTGGTCGTTTTTAGCTTAGTCATTAATTGGTTATCTCAAATTTGTTGTCTAGTTGTATATTTGGCCATTAATTTAGTCACTGATTTAGTCATTAATTTATTCATTGAGTTGATCATTGATTTGTTCATTTATTTGGTCATTGATTTAATCATTGATTTAATCTTTTATTTGGTTATTAATTGTCACAATTAATGACCAAAGAAATATGACTAAAATGTTGGTCGTGTTATAAGATACTGTAAATTAGCTACTAATAGTCATATATATGCAAAATTTAGTCATCGCTTGAAACCAATTAATGACCGAAGAAATATGACTAAATTTTAGTTGTGTTATAAGATATTGTAAATTAGCTACTAATAGTCGCATATATGCAAAATTTAGTCGTCATTTGTAGTCACAAATTTATCATTTGCAATAGCCATTTATTCATTATATAAACAACTAATTTAGTAGTTTATATTCATTTCATTTACTTTTATTAATAATCATTATAAATAACTAATTTAGTCGTATATTCATTTTATTTGTGTTGATCATTAATCAATATAAACTACTAATTTAGTAGTTTTAAATTGATTTTGTGTTCATTATTGATCAACATAAATTAATTTGTATGATTTTAAAAATATCATACAATGTGCATGTTCATATAATATGAAAACACAAAGTCGCATATTTTAATTACAATACTAAACAATATCATGTGCAACTATAAATAATTTCAACCACATAAATTATATTATATGAAATGTTAAAGTATTACAATATGATTTTCCAACTTATTATTGGTTGGACTACAATTTACACATGAAATGGTGTTTCATCACTTCAAAACATTATCTTTGTGTTTTCAAGGCATTGCAAGTGAATTCACCATATCTGAATACTTGACCATCATTCTTTATATGTGTGTCTTATGCAGGATATTGGAGTATCACCAGACCAATTCTCCTCTCTTTTTTTGTATTTGTCACTCCAATGTTATTGCTCCCCTCTTTTTTCAATTCATGCTTCTTACTATCAATACTGAGTTCATTTTCTGAAAACAAAATAAGATACAATGCAGAATGTAAAACATGAAAGACAATGAACACTATAATATAAACTAAATTAGACTATAAATAGTTTATACGACATATACCTCAACATCAGCAATGTCAAAGCCATTTTTCCTCATACAAGTAAGAAAATCGAAAAAAAATTCTTCATTGGGGCGATAATTGCCACTATAATGTGGCCAGATAACCTGTATAAACAAAACAAATAAAATATCACCATATATAGAAAAGAACATCTTAGTAACTTAGTATTCAACTTTCAAGGAAAGCTTAAGAACAATTATGTCAACTAAGTTATATGCTAAAAAGCTCAAGCTGTGGATAACTTGTGAAAACAAATAATATGAAGTGTGATGTTTAATCCTTGTCATTTTATTCACAACAACATTTCATTTTCTAACACATGAACTTATTCAAGTATATAAACAACATGTACCTTAGTCAAATAACAACATGAAAGTAACTTTTTCTGATATTCATGAAAATATTTTAACACAAAATAGCTATAAGGACTCAAATCAATATAGTGTAATACTAATTTCATCTTCAAGTTTTGGTTGTTGTTTAAATGGACATGGTACTAAGTATTTTCAATTTCATAGTTAAAAGCCAAAACAAAATCAAAAGAAACATCCAAAATACAATAAAACAATAAAGAGAGGATATCATGGAATGGAAATTGCAATTATAAAAAAATTGTTTATCTGTCCATCTATGTCGTGTCTCGCATTCCTAAGACATTTGCTTGCCCAAAATAACCATGAAAGTGAAATAATCACAACATTAAAAACCATAGGAATTCCCACTAGAAACATTTCCAAAGTTGATGAATTAGGTGTCTAAGCGATCTCTAACAACGAATGAACCATATCCAAGATGTGATATGCATCATCTCCCTGTCCTTTTTCCAATCACATTTCCTATAACTTTCCCACAACAGAGTTAAGTAACAATCAAACAAATACATTGACATTTGTTTTTATCTTTTATATCTATAAAATTTGAATCTAATTTGTTCATATTTAAAGCCTTCTTGACATATGAGAAAGTATCAATCAAATAAAACATCAAAAAAATCAACCTCAATGAAGTCCTCAGACAATTTCTACAATATCAATATTTTTCTTGTTGTGATATCTTGGGTATAAAAAATAACATATCTACAAAAGAAAAATGCATATATTACTTATGGTCAAACTTTGTATATGGTGTATTCTTAAGCATTTTTTTAAGATGTTCCTCCGCCTTTACCAAAGTTAATTGTAGTTTGGTTAAACTATGTATCCTTTCATTCAACATCAATTTCTGCAAGACAATGTCACACATTATTCTTTCCCATTTCTCAACATGTTATATATGATAAATTAAAAGCCGCATAATACCAAGAACAAACCCTTTTCTAACGAAAAAAACAAACAAACGATGTCTCTAATAAAACTTCATTATAATATTAGAAAATGAAAAGAGAGTGGGCCATTTTTGTTGCTTGACTTTGCCTATTTTTGTTATGAAAGTGCTCAAGCTTCAAGAACCAACAAATGTGAGGGAAATCGTAAATGTGAAAAAAATTATGTTGATCTAATTTGTAGACTTCTTCAAAATTATGTGAATGATGCCATTTTCGGATGTGGTAAATCTCATAATAAGAAATGGCATGTATTCTAATAAATTACATTGCTATAAATACCATGGGCCTCTACGGGTTATAGGTCCTCAGTATGTTAATCTTGATGATGAAAGAGAGATGGCAACGATAAGTATGGGTGGTCCTAGTTTGTATGGTGGATATCTTCAAACCAAGGTCGCCATCTCGATGAACCTAGGTTCTGACATGGTAAACCTGGATCTGGTCTTCACCCAATTTCATTCCATCATACTTTGTCAAGACTCAAGAGGACATAATGGTTCTTCATCTTATAATAGGGTTGCTTTTGAGGTTATAAATAAAGCTTATCAAAATCAAATGGATTTTTGGGCTCCAAGAGATATGGATAAATTAAATGATAACAATTATATGTTTTTTTCCCAAGATTCAAATGTAGGGATACATTTTGTGGATTTTACTAATAAATAGAATGAGAGAAATAATCCACGAGGAGAATCTACTGGTCATTGTGATTAGGGAAATACTCGGAAATAATAATACTATTTAGGTTCAAATCAAAGATGGTGTTGATTCTTGTAGCTCCTCAATTGTTGGTAATTTTTAAGGTAGGAATTTCAGTTCTTCAAAGGCGGGGTCCTTCAACATAATTGCATCTACCTTGGTCATATCACCCAAAAGCAAAACATAATCAACAAAGAGTAAATATGTCAAGTCTAGGGCAAATCCTATTTGTATAGCTGTCAAGCTTATAGTTCTTTTTTACTATGTTATAACTCTGTTGAGACCACCTACTCTACAGTAAAAAATTGCAGAGGAGCCATTCATCATAGCTACCCATGGTCTATTGTAGACATGATAGAAGAATAGGCTGAGCCATTAATTATAATTCTAGTTAACCAATTGCACATTGAACCCTATATGGATGAGTAGCCTAAATAAAGCCAATTTTCTCTATCATATGCCTTGGAAAGACAAACTAACATTTGTTGTAATTTTTTGGTTTCATGTTATAAATTCCTTCTTAGGAAACTCCTATTCTGTAATGGATTTGTTTCCCAGGAAGAATGCAAAATTGTTCTAATGACATCGAATCAGCTTAGTCGATTTGTTTCCCAAGAAGGATGGAAAATTGTTCTCTTGAACCTTATAAGAATTATATAGATCCCAGTGGGCGTTGCAGCATTTGGCTTACTAGAAAAATCCTTCTTTTTCTTCTTCTTGTTGACAACTACTACCTTGGCAGCATCACCAATATTTGCAACATTATTCTTCGCAGAAACATTGGAAGATATTTTATTCTCCTTTTTTGTCAATCTAGCTACTAAATCCTTCTTGCCTTCACTTTCAACAAGCAAAGATGACACCTGAAGTTGAGTAGACATTTCACAAATATCACTATTAGTGGTGGATACTTTATCCTTATCTTGTGTGTCAAATGCCTTCACATTGGCAGTTGAACCTTCCCCAAGTACTTTAGCACTGTCATGGTTAACCCTACCTTTGTTTCTATATCCAAAAGATTGTTTGCAGTCAACAACTTTGTTACCAAATAGAAAACCTGTTTTTTCCTCCAAAATAGCCATATTAGCTTTAGGGACAACTGTCGTATCTTCTAATTGTAATTCCCATTCAGACACCTTGCCTGTATTTGTTATTGACTGCTCAGATACAACTAACACTTCACCCTTTTTCTCTTTGAGCAGATTTTGATCAACACCCATTGTGCCATTGTTATGTGTAGCCAGTTGAGATGCCAACCTACTCTCATTCATTCCATTGATTTTTCTCTCCCAAGCATGAAAACTAGCTTTTTCTTTTCCAATGACAGAATTGGAAAAATAAGTCAGCTCTTTGTTTATGTCAGCATCAAGTGAACTTGACAACTCAGATGGGGAATCAAAAACCGCAACAGTCCCATGCTCAGGATGGAGAACATTTCCAAGATCTTGCTTCTCTCCAATTACAGAATTAACAAAATTATTTTTGCAGCTTTGTCTAGCATTATCGCTTGTTGATTAAAATTTTTTATTCTTCACATTTCTAAGTTTTGAATGGCTAGACCAAGGTCACCTCCAAAAATTCCCTTTAGGGTTGTATAAACTAAATATAATGGAAAGGATTGTGTCAAAACTCTTTTAGCATCCAAGTAGAATGAATTCATAATAGTAGCAAAGACAGTGATCTACCCATCAATTGAAGAAACATTGATGTTGTTGTCATAGAAACTATACTCCCCTAGTGAACCCAACCACACCCTGACTTCAGCTTGGGTGGAGAATGTCAAGAAATTAAGCCTAGTCATAATAAAAACCTAGAAGAAAGAGGTAATCGATGTGACTATCATAGCAAGATACTAGAGCTTATGGTGTATGAAGGTAACCACCGCCCTGATGAGCAAAGACAAGAACCTTTGATCAAGGTATCTAAGAAGACAAAAATTTAGGCCTATAATTATTGAAGAGGCAAATTCGTCCTAAGTCATTGTGTTCACTAAATTTGAAATTTAAAACTTGAATTTAGACATACCTTAAAGTTGCAAGAAAACTTTGTCAACTTTTTATACAAACGCATCATGTCTTAAAGGGATCAACAATGGTTGCTACTTAATGCACTCCAATGAATGATTATATAAGTCTAACATTATAGTTAAATTCAAAGACAAACATGAACCAAGTTACTCATATTCTATCTACACAAAAATATGGTAAGAAATAGAGCAATGAAAGAAGTGCTCCTTTGTCTCTACATCACATAAGAAGCATCACTTGCAAATCCATTTTTCCCTTTAAATATGGAAATTCACCTCCATCCTCCACTAGTGAAAACATACCCACTATTCTCAATAAGAGAAGTGTAAAGCTTGTCCATCAAAGGGTCAAACTTGTGTAAGCATAACCAGTGTTATCCAAGAGCAACATTGTGCTTGTGCATACAAAGGAAGTTGGAGGTAGCCAAGCTAAATAATGAATAACTTAGAGATCTAGAGAACATAACATAGCATAGGAGAAGCCCATGACATTAAACTCAAGACTTGAGATCAATTTTTTGTGGATTTGTGTCCTTACCAAAATGCAATGAAAACACATTCAACACAGTACCCATATTATTGGTAGATATGCCACCCGTGGAGTTATATGAAAAAAGTTATAGTCATGCATAGGCAAAATGGTGGGAATTGAACTCAAGGAAAACTACTTATGGATATGCGACCTTAAACACAATGTCAAACCAAGGCCTTCAACAAGAGACCCACATCATATGTAATATACTCAAAAACACAAAAAAGTTAATAATGTCGTTGCTAGAACATGAGACTAGGTTTAAATTAAGAACATTTGTCTTTAACAATTTTCCTACAACCACATTTCAATGCCATTGTCCTTAACTTAAACCCTGACGGTAGGAAACTTTATATCCACCACTAAAACTGGCAGAGGTATACTGCATTCAATCGAATAGGCCGCTGACAACAGTGACAACAATAATAAAAGCATTATTATATTTTCATCAACATTCCAACCTATAAATATAGATGTGGATACTCAACCTCGAAACAAGGCTCCTACACCACTTTTATGTGGAGAAACCAGCAGGTCAATGATTTTGGTCTACAAATTGACAAGGCCCTCCAAGGCTTAAAGTGACTCCACCATGAATATTTGGATGCATTCCATTTGTTTTTTGTGGTCTAATTTGCACATATTTCCCATGTAAAAGTGTTGCTGGACCTTCAACCCCTACTAGTACATTTCCAAAACTTGCGCCTGGAAAAGAAGTCATGGCTACAAAATGCACATTTTCTCTGAGTAATTGCAAGATGATAATCTACAAGAGAGGCAAATTGAGGAACACTTGAAGGTAATGGTTTCCAAACCCAATGTCTAGGACCAGTGATAATGGATGGAACATGACCAATTGAGGAGGGGGTTTTGGGGACTTTATGCATTACACCACCAATCCTTAGATGAGGAGGCTCATGAGGGTGTTGATTATTATCACTATTCATCCTTACACTCCCTAAATTATTACAAATAGAGGCACTAGAATTTGCTCTTACACTGAAATGAATATCATGTGTTGGTCTTTGTAAATGTACTGATGGACCTCTATTAATATTTATAACTATATTTGGAGCCACAATTGCACCAATATGCTTTTCCTCCCTGATTTATGTTGTAGAAGAAACGGAGAAAATTCTGGCAATGGAAGTTGGATAAAGTAATGCACCAATGTGCATAGTGGGTATACACACTGTTTCAAGAAGAGGGCATACACAAGATTTTGGGATACAAGACAATTCTTTATTACCCTGAGATGGATGGGATTACTTCCATTATTTGGATGATCATTTGACAGAAAACAAACCAAATGTCCACGAGTTCAAAACTACTTTGATTTCCCTGAAGTCAACAAACTTGATATCTGGTTTCTCGAAAGATGTCGAAGTAAATGCAAAGGACCCGATGACTCATGTATAATAAAAATATATAACAGTATTGACTCAGCTATAATAACAGTATATAATAGTATTGACTCAGCTATAATAACAGTATATAGCAGTATTGACTCAGCTATAATAACAATATTGTCCAAGGAATGAAATTTCAGAATTATAAACCTTAGTGAAAATTGCCCCAGGATATTACATGAGATATCCATAATCAAAAACTCCATCGACAGTACCACAGATTTCAGCCCCTGCCTACTTATAAATTGATGAAAGCATCAATACTTTTATGAAAATTCTTGTCATATACATAAAGAAAACCTGTAGAGCATTTTCTTGGATGGGAATTGAATAAAGAAGATTTTACTTACTAGATTAGGGACTGAAACCATTCCTGCAAGGCTGCAACTGTGGCAGTTTATCAAATAGATTTTGAGTTTTGGCCTTCAGTTTTGAACAGTTTTTGAAGTGAGATCTTGGGCAATATTGTTTGGGACATGCTCAAATGGAGAAGTGTCCATGGGAGTCGGAGTTTGTGAGACAACGTCAAATGAAATGAATAAAGAGGAGAAACCAAAGAAGGGGAGTTACTTTGTTTTAATTCATTTTCTGTTGATATTGGAAGGTTAAGTTTTGAACAATTTTTGAAGTGAGGTCTTGGGAAATATTGTTTGGGGCATGTTCAATTGGATAAATGTCCATGGAAGTCAAATTTTGTGAGACAACATCAAATGAAATGAATAAAGAGGAGCAACCAAAGAAGGGGATTTACTTTGTTTTAATTCATTTTCTGTTCATATTGGAAGGTGATCTCATCTTAAGGAAGAAACTCGATCAATAGCAAGTTATTTACTACCGTGACAGGAGATAAGAGCAGGCTGGAAATAACAATGAAAGAAAAATGCACAATAAGCAAATTCTCAAGGGATGATGCATGCACAAGCTCCAAACAGTTATATACAAGTTTAGATGAAATTTGCAGAAATGATCCAACAAATTAATATAAACTAGGTGCCTCAACTTGGAAAAATCACATTTAATGTGTCTATAAATATTAATATCCTAAGTCCAACTATGAACTAGAAACACTGATTAGGGAAAACACTGTCATCCGGTGAAGCTAGAGGCTTGAATTTGTCGCATTGTACTCCATTTGAAACAATAGAAGATAATGTTAGGATTATAAATAAACCAGTTCCATTTAAAATATGGGCTATTGAAACCTCACCAAGACCCTTTCAACATCAATCAACACATCATGTTGTCCAAATGATTGCTGGAACTAGACATAGCAGAGGAATGGGGGTATCCGAAAGAAGACATCCCAGAATCACAAGAAGATGAACTCCTAGCTTCTAACCCCAACATCACTGTAAATAGTGAGCAATCCAACACTACAATAGGATGGATCTTTGTCAATGATGAGGCATCTATGTCATATTTCAGAGAAATTGAAGTAAGAAATGATTTCCATAAAGACCACTACATAGATTTAGAAGCACTTGATGATGAAGGCCCTGCTTTCCACTTTTTCACTAGTGTATAGACCACCTACAATGCTCAGACTAATTATATGGATGTGTAAATTTTTTCTCACTTTTGACTAGAAGAACAATCAATCAACAGATATGATGAAGCCCTAAACACATCCAATCATAATCTATTTGGAGATGCATTGAAACTTGAACATGCTTCTTAGGTTAGAGAAGTGTATTTTGATCAACAGGAAGTGATATAAGATGAGATAAGATAATTTTATATATCCAATGAATGACAATAAATAGGTCAATGGGCCTAAAATATACAGTTAGTACGAGTACAATGTGGGAGTGCAAACGCAACTCCTAGAAAATGCCAAAGCTAAATCTAGGGTAAAATGAACAGAAGAATACAATAATAGGATATCCTCATAAAAATGTATATAAACCGATCATGTATAAGTCTAAGTGAGGGTAATAAAGCTATGGGCATTCATGGAAACACATTTGGCATCTCAAAATTACATTTTGAGTTTGAGCAAAACAGAAATATAACACCTATGATGCATTTTGATGTCGATGATGAGTGTGGTAGAGATAAAGAGAGGTATGTTCCTATGACATATTGTGATGTGAAAACAGTGGGATGCTTCAGTCTATCCATTACTCATTTTGAGGCAGTGTTAATGACCACCCTATTGAAGAAGACAAAGAAAAGTTTCCAACAAGTTTTTCGGCCTGCTTAGTTGGCTTGCTACACTTGGACAGGGATATGCTACACTTCTCTTGATTTGATTCCCCCTTGAAAACAATCCATATTTCCAAATGATTGATAGTGTGAGAAAATGTCCTGAATGTAGAGGAGGAATATCAGCAAGAGGGTAGGAAACAACTTTCTACCACTCTTGCAATCACCCTAGAAGACTTGCACGTGATGACATGGGTATCATGCCATGCCTTTTTTCTACACTGGAAAATGGAAATTCAACCAACATATGACAAAATCCTGAGCACAGATGGTGATAATGGACTGGACTGTAGTTCTAGTTATCCTGAGAATGAGAGTAATAAGTCACTCATTAATGAAGGGAAATCCTGAACGTCCCTTAAGGTTAAAGAGACCAACACTCCTATCTCTTATTTTGAATATGGTGGAAACTTTGGCACCCTTAATTATGTGCATATCCAATCAGCATTGCCTATTAAATTTGAACAGAACAATGCAAGATCTGATATTTTTTCCTTTGACAGTCATCATAAATGTGACATGGACTCCGATGAGAAATAAAAGAAGGCTAATCATATCATCATGCCGTTTTGTGAACCATATGAGAAAAAGGTAGAAAGGTCCATTCCATTTTTTGAAGGCATCCTTATTGAAGATGAATAGTCTTGTCATATTGAAAGAAAAAACCAATATCTAGGAAAACAAGAGGACTTATGCAAACCCATAATTGATTAACTACACAATGAGAAAAATCATTTCCAGGTTTGTATCTTATTGTTCATAGGTATGATAATTCACCTTCAAAGGAGTTTCTTCTCCTAACTATAAATTATATTTGGTTATATTTAATTTCTCATATAAAACAGCCCCTTGTCTGCAACACTGATGTTCATGGGCAACATAAAATTTTTCCTATGTTTGATTCAGAAATGTTGGAACTTACGAAATTGAGGATAATGATGGATCTGTGGCTTGAAGCAGTCAAGTATTAGCTCCCCTCAGATTTCCTTGAATAATGTCTTCCACAACATGATGCTATATTTATCAATACCATACCGGTCCAAGAGTATTCCCATCTTGAATATGGGATCCTAAAGCTCGCTAAAAAGATCCCAACAAATGCCCTAATCTAAGCCTAATTTATTTGAATGTTTCATTCATGAAGATGGGGTCAGCCAAATTACTAAGAGAAAGACCATGTGGATCAATTACTCATGTCGAAATGATGGTATATTGGATTAGGTGTGGGTTGCACTTGCATTTGAAAGAGTGAACACAACATGGATAAAGAACATTGAATACACTAGGAACCTCAACTATGGGGTTCTAATAACATGGCCAAAAATCCAAAATTCACAAAGTTCAATTTAATGAGCATTGATTAGTTAAAAGTACAATGTGGATCAACAACTCGTTTTGAAATGATGGTATATTGGACTAGGTGAGGGTTGCAATGACATTGGAAAGAGTGAACACAACATGAATAAAGAGTCACATGGAGAAGGAATACAAGGAATCATAGTCTTGGTTGCACGTATAGGGATGGTCAAACAAGCAAGTAGAAGCATTTGGGACACCATAAAAATTGGCAACTCATTTTTTTCTGAGACATCCAAAAGCGCATTTTTTTTATAGGGAAAAACTTAAAAATCCTCCTTTTGGAAAATGCATCCTTGACATTAGGGAAAAGTTTCCATCTACATTTCCCATAGAGATATGTAGAGAAATGTTTCTTGAATCGTCCAAAAAAATGGAAAAATAAAAAACCCTTTTGGGAAAATGCATTTCCCTCTATGTTTCAGAGCATTTCCCAAAAGTGATATGTGGAAATATGTTTCTTGGAGCATCGTACAAGAAAGACACCTTGGGAATATGGGAAACATGGAGGTGCCCCCTCCCACCCTAAGGGACACATCCCCATAGAACAGTGGTTTTTTCATTCATTTAGTGGCATTTTTGAGTCATCACTGCTCATTTGTTTATGAATACAAAGTTTATCATATACTGCTATGTTGAATGATAAGCATGCATCAAAGCCCTATAACAAGAGGAGCTACTTTGGATAGAATCAAGGCCAAGGCCTGAAAATTGGGACTAAACTTTCATAGTTGCAATATAAGCATGTGGACAACAGCACAGTGGAAATTCATTATAATACAGCGACCTTACAAAACCATATTTCTTGATGGTCATAGAGACTTTGGTATTTCACTTGCACTGAGCATAGCATGTACTGTCATCTATTGGTAAATTACATCTATAAGACCTCATTTACAGATACTTCCAAAAGTCTGCCTTGGAAAGATTACTTTTATTTTAACAATCAAAGAACTTCTCTGACAATTATTGTTGACTAGTGTAAAAGCATAGCTCTGAAAGAATGGAAAGGTGTTATGGACTATATCTAACATGTAGAAATCAAGAACAGAATAAGTAGGAAGTGATGTTAGCCTAAATCATGGTGTAAACTAACCAGTATTAAACTTTTTCCACTTCATACCGTCACACTAGTGTGTTTGTAGCAAAAAAAATGGTACTGCTAAAAGTATAACTACGGCGATGTAAAAGAAAATATCCATGGTGCAAAATTTTCAGTTTGAACCATAGATATGAACTTAAAACACATTTTGGATAAGAGAGTACATACTTGTTCAAATGCTGAGCAAAATTCCAGAAACTGCAATGCTGATCCAACATCATTTGACGAAAATTCTATGCCTGCAATAAACTGCATTGGATTCCCTTGAGACAAAATTCAAGGATTTGGATGCGCAAGAATTTACCTCAGAAATACCTTGACACTTGAGTAATCAGCAAACAGAAGTAAAGCCTGTAGCCTTAGCGGCATGGACAAGAATTCGAGTAGGAGCACAACCTTGCTTTTTCCTTCAACAATGAATTCAACAACTTTATTTCTGTAAATCCCAGACAATGTTTCCTATAAAAACCTGATTGAAAATTTGACTTATAAAAATAAACATAACAATTAGCATGTTTTTGCCTAGGTGCATTTCTATATTCGAGTTTACATGCAAATATTGCAATTGCAGATACTTCTGCACTTTGGACACTTCCACTCCTCATATTTAGCAACCTCTTCAACTTTTTCTCCATATCGTGAATTTACCCTTTATGTTTGCTTAGAAGACAGGTTAACAGAGAGCATAAAGGTCAGGCATATATACTTGAAATTTTAGCCCGTGGTCACAAGTGTTGTCATTTTCTGCCATTGCAAGATGCAAACATTCGATCTTAACATCATTCGAGACCATCAGAACCCCTTTTGCTTGTGGTTAAGAGATGAAAAGAAGAATTTGGCTCCTTTCCATATTCAATTTATGATTTCGCTGACATCAACATGCAAGGAGTAACACTCTGTTAAGATTAATAGCCAAGGCTTAAAAGTCCCTATGACTTTCATCTAGGGATGAAGGGATTTGATTTTAATTTTGAGTTGGTGAAGTTGGGCTTAAATGTAATTCGTAGTGATGATTATTATGAAAATTAAATAAATATTCAATATATTTCGTTAACAAGTTTGAGAACTTCTCAAAGATGACACAATTACCAATCTGTTACATATAGACATATAACAAGATTTGTACTTATGGACCTATTTCCTTAACCAAAGGCTAGATTGAACATATTTCCTTCCCTCCAAAATAGGGAAGTACCAATATCGTAATTTTTCATTGAAGTACCAATATCATAGTTTTTCATTCCAACAAAAACAACATAGCAAAACTATGAAACAGTGATCCAGATTCGACAATTAATTGAGTGAAAAAGTAAGCAGAACTTTCTTTCTTGTAGAGTCATGAAGTCTGGGCACTCCACTAGTTATGATACACAATCAGGCCAGTGAAAATTGAGGGAACCTTTCTTTCTTGCAGTGTTATGAAGTTTGGGCACTCTAGTTGGTGATATTTCTCTTTCTGCGTGTTATGTTCTGATTAGTGCAGGTTTTCATGATCAAGTTTTGTCACAGTTAAAAAATAAACCTCCAACATTCTAGGACATAACACAGAAAATTAGAATTCGATAAATGAAGCCAGGCAAAGATACGCTGCTTGAAAGTATGAAGGTTCACACAGCGTAGGTGCTAGATAATTTAAAACAGAGTCAAAGTTCCGAAGAATTCTTCCAAACTATCACTGACATACCCTTGCAACAAAAGCAAAGCCTGTAGCCTTAGCTGCATGGAAAATAATTCCACTAGGAGCACAATCTTGCTTTTTCCTGCAAGAATGAATTCAACAACTTTATTTCTGGAAATCTCAGACAATGCTTCCTATCAAAACTTGATTGAAAATTTGAGTTATAAAAAGCAACATAACAATTAGCATGTTTTTGCCTAGGTGCATTTCTATATTCAATTTTACATGCAAATACTGCAATCACAAATACTTCTGCACTTTGGACACTTCCACGCCTTAGATTTAGCAACCTCTTCAACGTTTTCTCCATATCTGGAGCATTTACCCTTTATTTTTTCTTAGAAGACAAGTTGACAGAGCATAAAGGTCAGGCATATATACTTGAAATTTTATCCCGTGGGCAAAAGTGTTTTTATTTTATGCCATTGCAAGATGAAAAAATTTGATCTTATCTTCATTCCAGACCATCAAAAATCTTTCTGATTGTGGTTAAGAGATGAGGTTAAGAGATGAAAAGCAGAATTTGGCTCCTTGCAATTTTCAATTTAGGATTTTGCTGACATCAACATGCAAGGAGTAACACTCTGTTAAGATTAATAGCCAAGGCTTAAAAGTTCCTATGACTTTCACTTGGGGATGAAGGGATTTGATTTTAATTTTGAGTTGGTGAAGTTGGGCTTAAATGTAATTCCTAGTGATGATTATTATGAAAATTAAATTAATATTCAATATATTTCATTAACAAGTTTGAGAACTTCTCAAAGATGATACAATTACCAATCTTTTACATATAGACCTATAACAATATTTTTACTTATGGACCTATTTCCTCAACCAAAGGCTAGATTGAACATGTTTCCTTCCCTCCAAAATAGGGAAGTACCAATATCATAGTTTTTCATTCCAACAAGAACAACATAGCCAAACTATGAAACAGTGATCCAGATTCCACAATTAAGCCAGTGAAAAAGTAAGCGAAACTTTATTTCTTGTAGAGTCATGAAGTCTGGGCACTCCTCTAGTTATGATACACAATTAGGCCAGTGAAAATTGAGGGAACCTTTATTTCTTGCAGTGTTATGAATTCTGGGCACTCTAGTTGGTGATATTTCTCTTTTTGCGTGTTATATTCTGAAAGTGTAGGGTTTCAAGATCAAGTTTTGTCACAGTTAAAAAATAAACCTCCAACATTCTAGAACATAACACATAGAAAAGTAGAATTCGATAAACCAAAGAAAAGTAGAAACCAGGAGAAGACATGTTGCTTGCAATCATGAAGGTTAACACCGCGCGGGTGCGAGATAATTTAAAACAGAGTTGATGTTCCGAAGAATTCTTCTACACTATCACTGACATACCCTTGCAACAGAAGCAGAGCCTGTAGCCTTTGCTGCATGGACAAGAATTCCAATAGGAGCATAACCTTGCTTTTTCCTGCAACAATGAATTCAACAACTTTATTTCTGGAAATCTCAGACAATGTTTCCTATCAAAACTTGTTTGAAAATTTGAGTTATAAAAATAAACATAACAATTAGCATGTTTTTTCCTAGGTGCATTTCTATATTCAATTTTACATTAAAATACTGCAATTGCAGATACTTCTGCACTTTGGACACTTCCACTCCTCAGATTTAGCAACCTCTTCAACTTTTTCTCCATATCTGGCGCATTTACCCTTTATGTTTGCTTAGAATACAGGTTAACAGAGCATAAAGGACAAGCATATATACTTGAAATTTTATCCCGTGGTCACAAGTCTTATCCTTTTCTGCCATTGCAAGATGCAAACATTCTATCTTATCATCATTCCAGACCACCAGAATTCCTTTTGCTTGTGGTTAAGAGATGAAAAGCATAATCTGGCTCCTTGCCATATTGAATTTATGATTTCGCTGACATTAACATGCAAGGAGTAATACTCTGTTAAGATTATTAGCCAAGGCTTAAAAGTCCCTATGAATTTCATCTGGGGATGAAGGGATTTGATTTTAATTTTGAGTTGGTGAAGTTGGGCTTAAATGTAATTCCTAGTGATGATTATTATGAAAATTAAATAAATATTCAATATATTTCGTTAACAAGTTTGAGAACTTCTCAAAGATGATACAATTACCAATATGTTACAAATAGACATAACAATATTTTTACTTATGGACATATTTCCTTAACCAAATGCTAGATTGAACATGTTTCCTTCCCTCCAGAATAGGGAAGTACCAATATCATAGTTTTTCATTCCAACAAGAACAACATAGCCAAACTATGAAACAGTGATCCAGATTCCACAATTAAGCCAACGAAAAAGTAAGCGAAACTTTATTTCTTGTAGAGTCATGAAGTCTGGGCACTCCTCTAGTTATGATACACAACTAAGCCAGTGAAAATTGAGGGAACCTCTCTTTCTTGTAGTGTTATGAAGTCTGGGCACTCTAGTTGGTGATCTTTCTCTTTCTGCGTATTATGTTCTGATAGTGCAGGGTTTCAAGATCAAGTTTTCTCACAATTAAAAAATAAACCTCCAACATTCTAGAACATAACACATAGGAAAGAAGAATTCGATAAACTGTAGAAAATTAGAAACCAGGCAAAGACAGGCTGCTTGAAAGTATGAAGGTTCACACTGCGCAGGGGCGAGATAATTTAAAACAGAGTCCATGTTCCGAAAAATTATTCCACACTATCACCGGCATACCCTTGCAATAGAAGCAAAGCCCGTAGCCTTAGCTGCATGGACAAGAATTCCAGTAGGAGCACAACCTTGCTTTTTCTTGCAACAACGAATTCAACAACTTTATTTTTGGAAATCTCAGACAATGTTTCCTATCAAAACCTGATTGAAAATTTGAGTTATAAAAAGAAACATAACAATTAGCATGTTTTTTCCTAAGTGCATTTCTATATTCAAGTTTACATGCAAATACTACAATTGCATATAATTCTGCACTTTGGACACTTCCACTCCTCAAATTTAGCAACCTCTTCAGCTTTTTCTCCATATCTATCACATTTACCCTTTATGTTTTCTTAGAAGATAGGTTGACAGAGCATAAAGGCCAGGCATATATACTTGAAATTTTGGCCCGTGGTCACAAATGTTGTCATTTTCTGCCATTGCAAGATGCAAACATTTGATCTTATGGTCATTCTAGACCATTAGAACTCATTTTGCTTGTGATTAAGAGATGAAAAGTAGAATTTGGCTCCTTGCCATATTCAATTTCTGATTTCACTGGCATCAACATGAAAGGAGTAACACTTTGTTAAGATTAATAACCAAGGCTTAAAAGTCCCTATGACATTCATTTGGGGATGAAGGCATTTGATTTTAATTTTGAGTTGGTGAAGTTGGGCTTAAAAGTAATTCCTAGTGATGATTATTATGAAAATTAAATAAATATTCAATATATTTGTTAACAAGTTTGAGAACTTCTCAAAGATGATATAGTTACCAATCTCTTACATATAGACATATAACAAGATTTTTACTTATGGACCTATTTCCTTAACCAAAGGCTATATTGAACGTGTTTCCTTCCCTCCAAAATAGGGAAGTATCAATATCATAGTTTTTCATTGAAGTACCAATATCATAGTTTTTCATTCCAACAAGAACAGCATAGCCAAAATATGAAATAGTGATCCAAATTCCACAATTAAGCCAGTGAAAAATTAAGCGAAACTTTATTTCTTGTAGAGTCATGAAGTCTGGGCACTCCTCTAGTTATGATACACAATTAGGCTAGTGAAAATTGAGGGAACCTTTATTTCTTGCAGTCTTATGAAGTCTGGGCACTCTAGTTGTTCATATTTCGCTTTCTTCCTGTTATGTTATGATAGTGCAGGGTTTCAAGATCAATTTTTGTCACAGTTAAAAAATAAACCTCCAACATTCTAGAACATAACACAGAAAAGTAGAATCTGATAAATCATAGAAAATTAGAAACTAGGCGAAGACACGCTGCTTGAAAGCATAAGGTTCACACAGCGCGAGGGTAAGATAATTTAAAACAGAGTCGATGTTCTGAAGAATTCTTCCACACTATCACCGACATGCCCTTGCAACAGAAGAAAATCCTATAGCCTTAGCTGCATGGAAAATAATTCCAGTAGGAGCACAACTTTTCTGCTTGAAAGCATGAACCTTCACACCGCGCGAGGGTGAGATAATTTAAAGCAGAGTCGATGTTCTGAAGAATTCTTCCATACTATCACCGACATGCCCTTGCAACAGCAGAAAAGCCTATAGCCTTAGCTTCACCGGAATGCCCTTCCATGAGTTGCCTTAAATGGGCTCCTTTTTTCCCTGGCCTTTACTTCATTGTCGCCAGTTACGAAACTTACAATAGCATTGCCATTCTTCAAGGTGTTCTTCTATTGAACTCTGTCATTATTGGGGATTTCATTTCTAGGCAAGGGGGAGTTGAAGGATGATCATGAAGTTGTTTTTAGTTTGCTTCACCAACAGAGTTTGATGACCCAGTCTTTCTACAGGCACCAATGCCTAATCGAGGATGACTCCTTATTTTCTAGGCTAGAGAAAGGGCCATTTTTCCTCTTGACCTTTTATATCATCAATATAGAAACCCAAGGATTTGATCTACTGCATTGACATAAATAAGAAAGCATGCATAGAACATCAAGAAAAAATTAATTCTAGTGCAGAAATGAGACATCTTACAAGCAAATCAAAACTGATGAACATGACAGCGAGTCCACCTTGTAACGAAAAGTCTAAGAGTATTATCATACATATCAATTGTCATAAAATATGTGAGCCAAGGTGAAATACAAGACAAGGGACTCCATTGCAAACAGTTACTGTGGTTGATTTTCTTGGGGTGATTTCAAAGAAGAACCAATTTTCAAAAGAAAGATACAGAGCACTAATAATATAAATGGACATATAAAGAGCTTCACTTCAATGTGGAAACGAAAATAATGGGCACGGGCAGTGAGATCCAAAAGAAGCAGCATATTACCTGTTAAAGTAAATATCTGGGTGGGAAAGAGGCTTCGACTTCCACTCCCTATATCTCTATTTCAATCTGAGTGTTGCTTCATTGCTGGTTCAAAAAAAAAAACAGCGGGAGATGACCAAAACACTCCCTATCTCTCTATTTCAATCTAAATATGAGAGCTGCTTCATTGCTGGTAAAAGAAAAAAAGGAGCGGGAGATGAAGAAAACAAAGTGATGTGTTTTTGGCGGCAAAAATGTTATTTTAACTTGTAAAAGGTCTAGAATTTAAAGGAAAAATGAATACTCCCTTCCCTCCCTCCATTTTTTCAAAGATCATTTTTAATGTTATGCCCTTCAAATATGATTTTTGATCATACTCGTTGTTGTTGTGATGGATGTTGAGTGCACTTAGTGATTCCTTGTAAGTTTAACAATTGATTTAAAAGGAAAGTTTCAAAAATCAATTTAATTTCATTTTAATAAATTTATTTTAAAAACATTGATGATGAATTAGATAATGAGTAGTTTCTTGTAAGTTTAACCATTGATTTAAAAGGAAGTTTCATAAATCAATTTGATTTTATTCTAATAAATTTATTTTAAAAACATTGATGAATAATTATATAAAGAGTAGTTCCAAAGGTGTCGACCTTAAAAAATTTATGTGATTTATCCATAAGTGTTTTTAAAGAAATTATTAATTAATCATTAAAATCAAATTGAGATAAAATAGTAAATTTAGGAGAGGTTTTTGGGTTCCACCTTTTTTCAACCCATGGTTTTGCTCATTGTATTCCACCTTGCCCACAAGGGGGAATTAACCCATTCGTAGGTCCCAACTAGACCTTCTCTCCTTTGGAATGGCTAATCCCAGCTGGTTTTAAGGACTTTTATAAGGGTTAGGGGAATAACGAGTTTGTGGTTAAGAGATTATGGATTAGGGGCTTAGGGGTTAGGGGAATATGATCTTAAGGGTTAGAGGTTTAGGGTTTAGGGAATAATGAGTTAGTGGTTAAGGGGTTGGGGATTGGGGGCTTAGGGGTTAAGATATTTAGGCTCATTTAGGGGTTAGGGGAATAATGAGTTAGTGGTTAAGGGATTAGAGATTGGGGTTAGGGCAATAATGAGTTAGTGGTTAAGGGGTTAGGGATTGGGGGGCAAGGGGTTAGGGGATTTGGGCACATTTAGGGGTTAGGGGAATAATGATTTAGTGGTTAAGGGATTAGGGATTGGGAGCTTAGGGGTTAGGGGATTTAGGCGCAGTTAGGGGTAAGGTGAATAATGAGTTAGTTGTTAAGGGATTAGGGATTAGGGGCTTAGGGGTTAGGGGATTTAGCAATTAAGGATTTTAGGGGTTAATGGGTTATGGGTTAAGCGTTAACGATTTAGGGGTTAAGGGGTTAGGGGTTTAGGTGTTAGTGGTTTAGGGGTTTAAGGTTTTAGAGGTTTAGGGTTTAGGGGGTTAAATGGGTTAGGTTTTTAGGGGTTTAGGGGTTAAATACGTTAGGGTTGGGAATTAGGGTTTAAGGGGTTAGGGGTTAAGGGTTTAGAGGTTCAGGGTTTAGGGGGTTAAATGGGTTAGGTGTTTAGGGGTATAGGGGGTTAAATGGGTTAGGGGTTAGGAATTACGGGTTAAGGGGTTAGACATTTAGGGTTTAGGGGGTTAAGTCGATTAGGGGTTTAGAGGTTTAGGGGGTTAGGGGATTTAGCAATTAAGGATTTTAGGGGTTAGGGGCCATTAGGGGTTAATGGGGTTAGGGTTTAAGGGGTTAAATGGGTTAGGGTTTTAGGGGTTTAGGGTGTTAAATGGGTTAGGGGTTGGGTATTAGGGTTTAAAGGGTTAGGGGTTAAGGGTTAGAGATTTAAGGGGTTGGGGGTTAAATGGTTAGGGGTTTAGAGGTTTAGGGGTTAGGGGATTTAGCAGTTAAGGATTTTAGGGGTTAGGGGTTAAGGGGTTAGAGGTTTAGGGTTTAGGGGGTTAAATAGATTAGGGGTTTAGAGGTTTAGGGGGTTCAGGGATTTAGTAGTTAAGTATTTTAGAGGTTAGGGGTTAATGGGGTTAGGGTTTAGGGGGTTAAATGGATTTAGGGGTATAGGGGGTTAAATGGGTTAGGGGCTGGTAATTAGGGTTTAAGGTGTTAGGGGTTAAGGGGTTAGAGGTTTAGGGCTTAGGGGGTTAAATGAGTTAGTGGTTTAGAGGTTTAGGGGGTTAAGGATTTTAGGGGTTAGGGGTTTAGGGGTTAATGGGGTTAGGGTTTATGGGGTTAAATGGGTTAGCGTTTTAGGGGTTTAGGGGGTTAAATGGGTTAGGGGTTTATAGGTTTAGGGGTTAAATGGGTTGGGGGTTGGGAATTAGTGTTAAATGGGTTAGGGGTTAAGGGTTTAGGGGTTAAGGGTTTAGAGGTTTAGGGTTTAGAGGTTTAGGGTTTAGGGGTTAAATGGGTTAGGGGTTTAGAGGTTTAGGGGGTTAAATGGGTTGGGGGTTGGGAATTAGTGTTTAAGGGGTTAGGGTTAAGGGTTTATAGGTTTAGGGTTTAGGGAGTTAAATGGGTTAGGGGTTGGGAATTAGGGTTTAAGGGGTTAGGGGTTAAGGGGTTATAGGTTTAGGGTTTAGTGGTTAGGGGTTAATGGGGTTAGGGTTTAGGGGGTTAAATGGGTTAGGGTTTTAGGGGGTTAAATTGGTTAGGGGTTGGGAATTAGGGTTTAAGGGGTTAGGGGTTTAGAGGTTTAGGGGGTTAGGGGATTTAGCAACTAAGGATTTTAGGGGTTAAGGGTTATTTTCCAAAGTTTACATGATACTTTGGGTTACATTAGATATGAATTTAAAAATAAAGTTCCCTGTTTTTTCTCAATTTTTTTAATCCTGCCACGCGGTGTCGCTCTTGCGACCCCGATGTGGTATGTTGAAATGAACGTGTATTATTTTCCAAATTTTTCATAGCATGTTTACAAACTATTATTGGCTATAACATTGGACTTTTCTAAGAAAATTCTAATTATACTTCAAACATGATGCAAATGTTGCATGGGACACAATGACACAGATGTATCAGTGTTCCAATCTATGAACATTGACCATTGCACCAATATTATAAGGCATCACAGTGCTCTTCGAATAATGTGCAGAGATTTTTCAAGAAAACGTTCGAGTCTGGGCAAAGCTTGATTGTGTGGACTCTTAATAGATTAAATGAGAACCTACAAGTGAGAAGAATTTGGGCAATTAGAAGTCAAAGGATATTACCTTGTTCTTTTCTATACCACCACAAAAGTGGAAGACTTCATAAAGATCTCGAGGAAAAGGGAGTGTAAAATTCATAACAAACAAAGCCCAATCAAGAATAAAGTTCCAAATCATTAAAGGACCAAACTTGGCATAAGATTCTGAATGTTAACCTGAGAATAACTCGAACTTAAAAGAACAAATGCTAATCTGCACATATCTAGATGTGCTACAGATGTGCAGCCTTTTGACCAAATCATCCTCACAAAAAGAACATAAAATTACATTTTATGCTAGAAACTTGATTGGTCTCGTTGACTATTCAATGCATTTACTTGAATGTTGAATGCTTAATGGATATCCCCCATCTGAATTCAACATAACAAACCTTCATATAGACAGATCTTCAATAAATTCCTCCAACCCACACTTAACCCAACATATCACTCATTTAGAAAACAAGCTTTGCATTCTGCCATCAATAGTAGATCAGTTAGGATTTAATACTTATCCAATTTCTCATCATGCATGAGTTCACATAAATTCATTGCTAGAGATACTTATAAACACAACCCTATCTGAATATTTCATAATGCATAAGTCCATATACTTGTTTTTCATGCTATGAATTATGCATCAATTTCTCATCATGCATTAGTTCACAGACATTCATTTCTAGAGATACTTAGGAACACAACCCTATCTGAATATTTCATAATGCATAAATCCATTGCCTTGTTATTCATACTATGAATAATGCATCTCATTTCTGCCCCCCCCCAAAAAAAAACCAACATAAATGTTTAGAATGCATCCATGGCGTAATAACTGGAAATTAGTATACGAGGTCAATACCTTGACTAGCATGCACACATTGCAAGATTTATCATAAGTAATGGGCATAAAGTGCATGAAATAGTGGGGCTGCAAATTATGTTTTATTCAACTCAAAAGATAGCCAAGCATATATATTGTGTACTTGTGCAACAATTTAAGGTGTTAAATCTTAAAACTATCTAGTATGTTTTTTAATTTTCTCATTAAATAAATACAAAATCAATATTCTCTAAATCTAATAAAATGCTAAAGTAGAGTTGAACAATGTAGATCCGATGAATATGTAGATCTTTTGGGGTGGGGGGGGGGGGTGGTTGATTGAAATATGGCTCCAACATAAAAATAGTATACAAATATCTTAAGTCAATGGAAGACCTCAAAAATACCACTAGATGGTTGTTTTTGGGGTTGTTCCAAAAATATACGAGAGCCATTTCTACACACATTCAAAACCAAAATGTAAGTCTTCCAACACAATTCAACCCAATAGGATCATCAAGTTATATAAACAAATGAGCTTTCTAATGTTCTATTAGAAAAGGCTACTAACCACGCCAGATTTAAATCTCTTATTTTATCAATATCATATCTGGATCTAAAGTGTTAAAAATCTGGCCAAAAAGGATAATGAACTAGATATACAAGATGATTATAGTGCACACAATAGGCCGAAAAAGGGTAAAGGCAAAAAAACCAACATTGCCAAAATATGGAAAATTTAGAACACTTCCATGTGAAACGGGGCATTGGACACTACCCAAAACCTACCATGAAGAAAGAAACTTTGAATTCCATAAAATTAGGGTAGCAATAAAAGACAAAAAATGCCCACTCCAGACATCTATAGTCATTTTTAATTGAATTCTGACTAAATTGAATTCACAATTTTAAAATTAAGAAAAAGAAGAAGATCATATATACTTTCAAAAGGACGTTCAAAGAAAACCAAACAATACATATGTGTCTGTGCATATAGATAACGATAAACCTCAAAGGTATAGTAGTACACATCTTAACACAAAAATAACAGAGAGGGGAGGTTTATGTAACTTACAGCCAAAACATATGCAAAGTTTTGGGAAAACAAGCATTTCGGCATAATAGAGTATTCAATCTGAGAACTAGTGCCAATGAGACTTTGGTTCATTGGTGAGGTCAAAATATTGTAAACCCATCTACAGGTGGTTCCATGCTTCTTGTGGTATATCCCCTACTCCAATGGGATGTTAAAAATAAATATAATGATGGTTGTGTCGAGTCTCTGGTTTGTGAAGCAGAATAAATACTGCTCAAATCTGGGACCTAACCCAAACAAAATGCATGTTATGTAATGTAGCTCACTATGTCTAGGTGTGTTTATGGTATCCACTTCGTGTTAATAGGTCGTTCCCACACAAAAGAACAAAAAAATAATAAACCCCTAAATCGACCAAATTAACAAATAATACACTGAAGGGATGGATTGTGAAGGAGAAATAATGCATACCTGTAGGGTCGTGTTTGTAGCGGCAGCTGGGGCCATAAGGACAACCCTCGTTAGTTTTATAATGCCTGCACTCGAGATCCCCCACATTACTTCCCTACTCATGTTGCTATTGAAACCCTAACCCTTCAAAATGGGTGGAATGGTTCCCATTTTCATATGACCCCCCTCCATATGACCCTCCTCTATATGACCCTCCTGAGCCTCCTCTATATTGCCCTATGCCCATCGCAGGTGGGTATCTTCCCTGGGGCAGCACTAGAATAACCTCATTAGCCCTAGGGTTAGGGTTGAGGGTGGGGTTAGGGTTAGGGTTATGGTTAGCCCTTGTTGCATTGGGATTAAACCCATGACCCTGGTTGGGGTTAGGTCCAGAGTGAAATTAACACCAGAACTGAGATTCATGCCAGGATTCATATTCATGTTTCTAGCGGGTGAGGATGAGTTCCAGGGCATACCATTAGCACCATTTGTGTCATAGACGTGCGAGGCAAGATTTAAACATGGGTTGTGAATGTCATCATTCAACAAAAAAACACTAACTGAGTTTGTGTGAAAACGATCATCATAGGAAAGCAGATACCCACATATTATGATGATAAGGGAATGGATAGAGGGTTTCTCAATTGATAGAAAAATGAGGTAAAAAACAGAAAATCACTAAAACAACAAAAATTCCAACCAACTGCCAAACAAATGAATTAGTGTAGTAGAGAAACCGAGGTAACGAGGAGAATTAATTTAGAGAACTAGGGTTATCACTTCACACATTTGCATGGGTGACTGTTTATCTATTCATATACAGCTCGAGTGATGTTGTATCTATATATAGCTAGAGTGACGTGGTTGCTTACACGTCATATATGGTGCATGCTATTTGGATTTCTTTATGTTTTATATGTGTTTTAGTGCCTTTGGCTCAACCATTTATGAACAATGTCTCTAGTCTCTCTTTTGTATTTTTTTGCATCTGGTGCAATTTTTTGTTAACAAACCCAGTCGGGGTGAGACCACCTATTTTGTAAGCGACTATATGTACTTTTTTCCTACATGAATAGAACATTGACTTACAAAAAAACAAAGGTTCATACATCATTAAAAAAATAATTAAGGTTCATACTTAAATTAATAAAGGTTCATACCTATTTACTAAATAGGTCTATAAATATATATTTTAGGTTTATCTATTTAGTATTTATCAAATGTAAATACGACAATTTAATACTAGATTTAAATGAACTCAAATGTTTAACATAAGAAATGTTATATTTATCTATTTATTAAATGTAAATATGAAGATTTAACCTTAGATTTAAAACAACTCACAATTTTAACATAAATCAATGAAGTTTAAAAATTAAACTTTATGGCCAAATATTAAATATAAATATAAATATTAATTTACTATCTAAATATTACCTTTACTAAAATTATAATTAAGGCATTAGTGTAAAGTTGATAGATGATACATGCAATTGTAGATGAATCCATCTACAATGTTAAACATTAGAGACAAAAGGGTATTCATAATTTTAACACTATAAATTCAGATTCCCCTTTGTCTCTAAATTTTAACATTGAAAATGGATTCAGAGACACCTATAGTGAAATGTAACACTTCGGTACCAAAATTGGAATTTTCCATTTATGGAGTGACATAATTAAAAATTACTAACATAAATGACTAATTCATATATTTGTTGTACTTTTTATTTGGCCATATTTTTATTCTTGGACTATAATAGTCATTTACATTAATCATTATTAATTTTTTCACTTATTATCTAGTCATAGATTTTAATCCTAGACTAAATTAGTCATTTAAGTTAGTCGCTTTTAGTTTAGTCATTTATTATCTAGTCATATATTTTATCCCTAGACTAAATTAGTCATTTAAGTTAGTCGCTTTTAGTTTAGTCACTTATTATATAGTCGTATATTTTATTCCAAGACTAAATTAGTCATTTAAGTTAGTCATTTTTAGTTCGGTCACTTAAAATTGCTCAAATTTAGTAGTAATTCACTTGAAATCATTGCGATGACTAACATTTTTAGTCACCTAGTCATTAATTTCATCATTTTTTACTAGTGAAGCTGTCAAGAATCTTAGGGTAAGCTCTATTGCCATTGTTAAGGCCAATTAACATAATCAATCAATGGACTACGCAACAACTAGAGAGAGGATGTATAATAGGGCTTACTCAGGAAGGAGCTAAGAGTCTGGGAATGTATTAAAAGCTGGCTATGAGGAGATTACGTAGTTCTTTTTTCTAAGTGTAGTTACTCTTTCTAAGCATAATTTTCACTACTACTATTTCATTTAACGTTCACATAATGTAAATTTAATTTATAGTGGAAATTTGCATGCTATAAGCATAGATATGCAGATACTTACCTGGAAATTCACAGAAAGTCGTTGCGGCACAACTCCAAATCACTAAAAACCATAGAGTTCAACAGAACGCAATAGAAAAAGCCAGAGTACGTGACAGAGAATCAACAACAAGGAATGAACAAAAATCAGACGCCTGAGATAGATGTGAACAAGAAACCTATAAAGGTTCACAGACGATATATTTATAAAATACGAGTTCGACCGAACAATTATAAAAGTTTGGCCGAACTTTTGTTGTCGATTTTCCTATCTCCGGCCAAAAATATGTTTTCCCATGCCATCAATACATCATCAATGTAAACGGAAAAATGAGTTCGACCAAACTAATTTTGAAAGTTAAATAAATTGTTTCAAAAGTTCGGTCGAACTATTGAGAAAAAAAGTTTTACCTTTGATTCTCACAAAAGTGTAACCCAAATTCACATTTTCATCCCATGTTAATTCTTGATTCTTCATACACTAAAAACAATTAAATCCCATGAGATCTGAGAACATTTTCTCGAGTTTTACCTCTAAAGTGGTTTTAACCTTGTTACCCCCAAAATTGGTAACCCCATAGGAGGAAAATTTTATCCTTCATTTGAAACCTACTTGGTTAGACAATAGCCCTACCAACCATATTAGCATGATATATGTTATGTATCTTTCCTTGCATTAGTGTTTCTTCTCTTATGACAACTAGAACTTGGATAAAATGGGATACTCAATCAATTTTACTGGATCATTTTGCAACATATAGCCTCCTCGTGTTTGATTTGGTATGTAAGTATAATCATGATGATCTAAAGGATTGATTACCTTATGATTTGTTATGCCTTTCACCATTCAAGAGACAGTTGATACGACCTAGTCAATTTGGAATCTCCTTGGCTCTCATGCTTCTACTCAAGAAGGAGAGGTATACAATCCATGAATTAAATAACATAATTCCATCTTCCCATATATCACCATTAACACCTTCCATATCACAAATCGATGCAGGCATAGCCTGCATTCCTAGAATCTTCATCATTATCAATGCTTATAAACATACATGCTCAGTAATGTCCAACTCTTAATCTCAATAGCTGGCAAACTCACAACTCATTATTTGCATGCGGAAGCTTTTCCAAACATATGGTTTAAAACCATTGTATAAAAACATTTCATTCAGATAAATAACAATTTCATAAATCCCAAATTTGAAAAACCCCAAATGCCAATTCCAAATCTGTCATGCAAAAGCTTTATTAAAATTTAACCAATCATTATGGAACCAGTGAATTCCATATTTCAACTCAATTCAACCCCTTTTAAATCTAGTTCTTGTAATGCACCCATTTCATATCATACACCATCACATTTACACTCACATGTGCTAGATTAAAAGAAGGCGCCCTTACTTATGCAAATTCGACCAGAATTCAAAATGCCAAATAATAATATGGCCACTCTTCTCTCAACATATGGAAAATCAATCCATATTCAGTTAGCTCAAATAATACATGGTCTTTGATTCAACATCTCAAATCTTTGACTTGATAGAATTATACCTGTGCCCTTCCAAGTTTGATATTGATTATCAATACAACACATTTGTGCATTTATTTCCAGCTATCGTAAAATTTCAATACTCAGGCTTTGTTACAAATCGAGTGTCAACAAATAACTGCCCACACTTTAACTTACCTTCACAATCCAGAACGTGCCTCCTCTTGTTTCCAGAGTTTGTCTACCCACTGCTATTTAGCTGCCTGACAATAATCTGCATCCTTTTTAAAAAAAAAAAACCTTCAATCGATTCTGGATTGTCAGATTAGACAATAATCTGCGTCCTTTTAAAAAAAACCTTCAATCGATTCTGTTCTACAACTATGAAACAATAGACATATATAAAATGTAGTCTTAACTTCATAAAGCTGGACATAAAACACAGTCTTAATTTCATAGCACTGGCTATCACAATCATAACTGTGTTTACAAAGAGATCCATGTATTTAATTATCACTGTGTGATTTCATTCCACTGAATTGGTTATTAATATTTCTCCATGTTGTAATCACCCACTGCTATATAAAACGTTCCACTGTTTTATTCTGCTCAAACCAATAGCATTCGAATTCTACACCCTTTTCTGAATGTCACTATTCAAGATCAATTAAAATTCATAATGAATACTGGCATTGACATTTAACCAGAAATCAATTACTCTGGCAAACATTCCACCATGGCTTCAACGCACTAGACAAATAGTAATTTTTGCTATCGATCACTTAGAGTTCCACAATCCTGACAGAACAGAGTTTTACATACGAAGCTGCAGATTTAAAATGTATTAAAATAATTCCTTATGCAGAGGTTTAATGCCTTTATACATAACGTTTTCACATTGCTGCGCTCTTCCATTATCACTCAATCAAATTCAAATCGATACAAAACAACCATAGATAAGCTCATGCATGGATTTTTTTTAACACAGTTAACAATTGTTATCCATCCTTCTAGCTTGGGCGCATTAATCGATGCTCAATTCACAAAGCAAAGTTCACAATCTCTTAATACAAATATCGCTCTTTTTAACCATACTTTGATTACAAATTCTCTCATACACACACAGCAAATTAAATACCAGCAAATTCACCATTTCAACACAGAGTTTGAATCATACTCGAATTGACCAAGTTATGGTGCATAACACAAAACCAATACTTTCATAAAAGTAAATTTACTTACAGCAACATTTCTCCGTGGCCTGATTTACAATTCATTGGCCCTTACAACCTGCCCAAAGGCTTACAGCCTTGGCTATTTAAAACCTGCTCTCAATCACTCTCACTCTCACTCACAATCTCTAATGTGTTTTTCTCTCAAAACCCCCTCCTATTTATACAATTTTAAAAATCATTTAATTAAATGCTCAATCCCTTCAATTCCTCAACAAACCCCTAAATCTCTCAACATCCCTAAAGGATAGATCTTTATCCCTAAAACTTAGAAACTAATTCCAACTTAGGCTCCCTCATTAATTCTAAATAATCTAGAAACTAATTTCTCTCATATTTACAATTTCTCACAAATAATTAATTAATCACTCAAAATAAATTTAATATTTACATGAAATTTAATATTTCTTCAAAATATGAAAACCCCTAGCTTAGATAAAATACAAGGTGTTTTAGATGTTGCTCTGCACATCCTGATCACACAATCCAAGCCCCAAATATTTCACCTCCATTCTTCAATTACAACTTGTCACTGATTCTTAGGGATTTGGTACTCACATGTTCAAATGCTTTGAGAAGGGCTTGGAAATTTTTTTCTTGAGAGGGTTATCCAGCTAAAAGAAAATGAAAGAGAATATCTTGACCATAATAAAAAAAAAATCAAAATGCAAAATATGGCCAAGAAATAAGAACTAGCACAAGGTCAAAAGCCTAACATGAGCTCTACCTGATTTATGTGGCCATCACCCAGTTACTGGGCACATGATGATGCTCCATTACATCAAATAGTAACCCTTTCATGTCTCAACCCTAATGAATGGTAAATTGGCTAATCTTAAGGGGATAATAGAACCACTAAATCATACAAAGCAATATTTAACCATTGAGCTATAAGTAGCAATACAAGGAATAATAAAGAAGAAGTAAAAGGAACACAAGAGGGGTCAAAAAACCAAGGTGAGTGTGTAACTCATAAATCCACAAATTATCACTTCTCACATCTATACATGATCCAGATGACTACAAAAAGGATAAAAAATCAAAGGTGGCTCTAGATAGGCTAAGAAATAAAAGTCTTCGAATTTTGTCGAAACTAGGACCAGAACGTAGAGCATGTCGTCTTGATTCCAACAAGGTAGATGACACTCAAATATGACTTCGTAGGCTCAAAATATTCACAATAAAACTTTTGGTGAACTTGGTCCTAGTGGCTAAATTTAGCTGAGCACCAACTAAATTTGGAGGTTCACCAAATATTAACGTATGTCTAAATTTGATGGGAGTTGCTAAGTTTTGCAGATGTCAACTAAGAAATAATTTGGCACTTTGTGGTGACCAAGAATGGTAAAATTCTATCCTATTTAAAATGACCGGTAACCCCCAGAAATCTGACAATCGGTCAAAATGAGTTTCATTTAAAAAATATTAAAAAAATGTATATTTTGGGGATGGACCCGAGGGACCTGCCGAACCCCAACTAACACATGATATATATATATATATATATATATATATATATATATATATATATATATATATGGCCATATAGGTCTTCCATTACATTGACTTTATATTATTAACGGGGGATGGTGGGGATTGAACCCGACTGACCGGATCGGACAGTCCGCCCACTGGGCAGCCCCATATTACCATAAGCACCAAAAGAAAATGTGACACAATTAAACTAGCTTCTAACGACATGGGGGTGTCGTAGGGTTTGACCCTAGGACCTCCCCAACCACAGTTCTAAAAAATAACTTTGCCAACTAATGGGAAAACAACCCTATTGTACACTTCGCCCCAGAATTTTATATAAAAACCCGATTTCACCATAAGACTCAGGGAAGAAAGGAGGAGTGTATAACAACATTGGAACCATAAGCAGGCATGTCAACTGAGGAGGGAAAAACCATGAATAAGAGAATCTTGGGGAATCTCAGAGATTCCTTGGAGGCTGATTTTTTACAGTGACAGAAACATGCCAAATTTATACTCATTTGAACCAATTTCTCGATAGGATTCTAATGGCGCAGTCCATTTCTTCATCTAAGCAGCAATTTTTTCACTCGTTTCTACGAGAGAATATTTTGAGTAATCTAAATTATTATCGGGGAGCCCAGAATTTCCCGAGACAGAAAGGAGTTGAGTTTATATTCATATTTCATGATTTTTCATAAGGAGTGTGATGGCATAGATAGTTCCTTCATCCGAGTAGTCGATTTTCAGGTTCTCCCCAGACTTGGAGATATAAGGTACATTTTTTCCATGTCTGTATTTGATCTTTGTTGAGATGATGATTTCATTATGAGATCCATGTATACCACTTTGTTTGAGGATCATCCTATGCCACGTGCTAAAGGAAATTTTTTGTGAGTGAGAGTTATTATAGAATAATGTCTCCTGGGAGATACATGCCACTCTAGTTAAGGGGGTTCATCTTTGTATTGACAAATATTGCATCATGTACTCACAATCTTGTTATAAAAACTAATGAAGCGACCTCCACACTCGACATAAGGCCCGAAGACATAGTCCACATTAGATTAAATTTTTTACGATATCGTGTGTTTAGGTGTGCTTCTGTCACTTTTGTAGCCAACCCTCCCACATTTACCCAAACCCACAAGCTCGCTACGGTAAACGTGAGATGAAAGTTACTGTGCGAGACCCGATTCCATGATACACTTGTGGAAAATGGGGTCCACGTGTCCAGAACTTAGTTTCAAACACCCACCGACACATGATCACACTACTATCATCCTAATTTTACCCATCCATATTTCATTTCACTTTTGTTTCCTTAAATTTAATACAAATTTCTATTTTTGGCAGTTTGTCAGGTCCCAAACTTGTGAGGTTGTTTTGAGGGCCTAAAATACATTTTCAAGGAAATAAAAGAGATTGGAAAAGTGAAAGACTAGTTCACCAATCTATTTTTGGATCCTAATGGAGATATTTGAAACAAGGTATTATGATAGTCAAACTAAGAGTGTATGGCAAAGTTATGACCCCGAGAAGTTGGAGGCCTGAATTACTCATTTATCCAAACACTTTGTATACATAGTACTTGTAGGTTATAAGCACATACATTTTCATTAACTCAATAATCCCAACAAAGAATCATAATTTACAAAATGAAAAATATAAACTCTTAATCTCTCAAAACTTGACCTAGACTAACTGAAACACTAGGCATTTCGTCAAAGACATGGAAAACATGTAAGCTACAGGTTATAAATGCACATATTAATACAAGGGTCTCATACTTATCTAAAAGAAATCAATAAGGCTTGTTTCCATCTCATAATAGATGCAATAGCATCTCTTAGGTAATGCGCTCAGTAACCATTCATTTACCTATCAAAACATGATGAGAGCCACAACTAAAATCTATCATAAAACCATGCTTATAAATAACATATAAAAAAAATAATAGCATTGATAGAAAAACCATGCAACCATGCTTATAAAAAACATATAAAATAATAATAGCATTGATAGAACAACCATGCAACCATGCTTATAAACAACATATAAAATAATAATAGCATTGATAGAACAACCATCAAAGCCACATATTAATAAGTACATTTACTCAGAAAATACAAGAGGAAAAGAGCTCTTATTAACATATGCAAAATCCAACCAAGTTAGGGACTTCGACATATCACCCGACCATAGATTGGGTTGAACCAAACATCTCTTCAGCCAATCACCCTCGCACCATATTCCAAGCATGAATGTGGGATCTCATGGAATAAACAAACATAACTAAAATAGGGATTTTGAAGGTCAAACCAGCTCAACCTTCAACTAGTGATTCTACCTCATGGATGGACATCATTAACCATATCAAGATTGATCTTTACCCAACCTGTCAAGGGCTCATGATCATTTGTTCCAACCCGACTCCGAGACTAGTATCTCAACCCACAGATTTCACATGGATTGATAGAATTTTTCCAAAAAAGGATCGAGGATGAGTAATTAAACCCACCAAGGTCTTCAAGTTGTTTGTCCAACCAAGGCTTCAAGGTCTAGTAACTCAACCCAACTTGTTCTAGGGATTCCTGAGCATTTGTCCAACCAAGGATCCAAGAACTAATAACTCAACCCAAAACCATGAGGAACATGAGAACTAACCAGAAAACCGAAGGGAAAAACCCACAACACCATGGATATGCAAGAAATGGCAAGGCTATAAAAAAAATTGTCAATCTAGACAATTTTTTATGCCAATCACATATCATAACCAAATAACCAAATGCATACACTATGCATGTCAAAACTAGCAAGTAAATCATACATGTAACTCGGTATCTACACATAAATATATGATCTGAACTTAGACAAGAACACAACATAAAACATATATAGCCATAAATACAGAGACACATCAAAAATAACACTTCATTTAATTAATATAAAAGAATTGAAATATGCTTACAAACAGAATTGAAATAAATTAGCTCGGGTGACGGTATCTTATATCTGAGAAGATATGTGGCGGCTACATGCCTCTAAACTATGTTACAATAAGGCTAAAAGGCCCATTCATAATTTAGAAACACTCTAAAACCCCAAACATCTAAAAACCTAACCGTATGAGATGAATCGCCGAAACTGTGGGCCCTATTGGGGTAAATTGGTACATCAACTTACTGAGGTCATAACTTTGGCATACGATCTTTGTTTGAAGTGCACAATAACTCAGTATAAAGATCTATTTGAGGACTACAACTTTCAACTACAAACATCAATCAAAGACTATCAGCCATAAAATACTTTTCAAAGTTGAAAATATAAATCGGTAATCAAATATGCACAATATACACATTTTAAAACAAAATTGTGCAATAATTTGCAATACACAATCTTCATTATATTAAAACAAATATGAATAATACATCATTCTATGTTATAAAAGATACACTCACAAAAACAATGTCGTATCTCATATTGCTGGTGCTTCGCTTCTGTACTGCTCACTTGTAATGCCTTAGTCCATCAAGGAATCTACACATCAAGACTCTCGGAGGGCTACCACCTAACACTACTGCACATCCTTCAGTAGTGTGTACACATGCTAATCTAATATGCTCTCTAGGTAGGCCTAATTCCCAAGCTCCAATATCCAAGGCTAGCAACAAATTTTTTCCATCAAAGTGTTGCATTTCGACACCAACCTTCACCCAACCTTCAACTGATCTTTTTCCTTCAAGATAACTCGTCTAGGAATACTTTGCATTAGATAAATTTTGAGGTCTAAAATGGGCCTCCTAAGAAAACTGTACAACCAAAATAAACTTTATAGGAACCAATAGGATTAAAGATGATGTTGTCAACCATGGGGGATGATTCACCATTTTTGGGGTAAAAAAGTAAAAATATTAAAAACTAATAAAATAATAAAACTATTGTTTCAACTTGTATTTTCAAATTATCTCCCTAATTTTTTACTCAAATTTCAAGCATGACTACTCATAGGATGAAAATTGTAATTCCTCATCCAAGGAGTACCCATGTTTCATACTTTTGATGGACCTTGCTACATGAAAAATGAGAAATACATGAAAAAACTTCATTGTAATCATGTTTTTCATGTATTTCTCATTTTCGTGTACTAGTCTCCATAAAAAGTATGCAACATGGATACTCCTTGGATGAATAATAAAATTATCCATCCAACAGGTGTTCCCGCTCGAAACGCGAGTAAATCCATAGGGAGATAAGTTGAAAAAGTAGTTTTTTTTTCCCTCTAAAATTTGATGATGTAATCAAATATTATTTTATTATTTCCATTATTATTTTATAATTTCCCTAGGAGGCCCATTTTATACCTCAAAATTCTGCCAATGGGTAGCCACCATGCTACCCTCCAATAGTCCTCTGGCTCCCAATATCATCACTGAGGAATCTACTCCTAATTGAAGCCTTATCGAAACCCACGTCAACACCAATACGAGGCTTCCAGAGACTATTACACAACTGATCAAAAAATAGTCATCAAATCAACCCAATACGCCTCAATTTTTTTTGTCTCTCCTTTCTGCAATGTTGAATGTTGCACCCTTGGTTAGAGCACACAACGGTACTCTCAACCTCCACACAGTTCAACAACTAGCCTCCAATCTAACTACGTTCCACCCTTAGGAGACTCCTGCTACCTTCTAGGGCTTCTATCCACCTTGAACGCAGCTCCTAGAGGTTGCACTTGCTAACTATGGGCTGCAACCTAGCCCAATAGTGGACTACGATGATGTCTCCTCTACAAAATCCGCAATTCTATCCTTGAAATAGCAACAACACCACTCCTCTAATTTTTGGCTCTCCTGCCCTACAAAAGTACCAAGAAAAAACCTTAACACATGCCAAAAAAATCTTCAAAAAGTTCCCAACCAACCCAGAAATTCTCATGTTGTCACCTACAACAAACCCTAAAATTCTTTGTTGGTTTTCCAAGCTTCACCTTGGCTATATTTTCACTCCTATGTTGCAGCCTTCTTTATCCAACAATCAAACCTTAAATGCACTTGAAATGGCCCTAGAACATGCCCACAAATAATCCGTTGTAACCTCAGCAGCTCGACCTCCACTTAGAAATATTGTTGTTGTCCCTTAAGCTCTTCCACGATGTCCCTTTGCCCTTCTCTAGATGGCTACAAATTCATAGCTCCCTTTGGTGATATATTGTCACGCTTGGATTCCTAAATGAGGATAAAAAAATATATAACTTTAAGCCTCCAAGAATTAATCTGAAGAGACCCATCTATTGGTACCATTTTACACCATGACAACATGACTTGGAAATCAAAAATTACCTAGTCAACTTCAAAAATTCATTTCTCTCTAATGACAACTCAAATTCGGATGATTCCTGATGCGTTGGAATCGTATCGCTGATCACTATCATCCTCATCCATCAGATGTAGTATTTTCATCATATTTTTTTCCCAAATGATGATGGGTGAAAAACCCCTCACTTGGGTTCCAAGCCCACAAGTTTCCCTTATGGCACTTTTTCCTCCAAACCATGAACCTGGGGGCTTGGATTAACTCCCAAGCTATAGAATTCAACACTCCATTTTAAAGAGGGAGGTACCTCCATCAGTAGGAAGTACTTCATATTCATCATCACTTCTTGTAACACTAGCCTACCTCTAGGCGCTCACAATCGCAACAATCCATGTATAGTGAACTACAACCTGCTCAGAAGTCTTGCTATCACTGGAACCCTCTTGCTTATTTTTCTTTTCGTGTTTCATTTTCCAATATCACCATGACTCCTTCTTCCCTGATGTGGAAGAACCCTTTCTCCCCAATGACCAAGAGATATTCTTGGGTTACAGAGTCTCCCTCTGAATCTGTAAACTCCCTCTAGAACTTGAATCCCTCCAATCCTTTGGAACCTGGACCTTCTCTGAAAAGTGTACCTTCTTCTCCGAAACCTGTCTCTTATCCTTTTAATCCTGCACCTGCTCCTACTTCTTTGGAACCTATACTCTCCCTTCCTTATTCCCATGAACCTCAGGCTTACCCATCAACCTATAGAGTCCATGTGCTCTAACTCCAAGCACAATCCCATTAGACATAGGGCCTCTAGGCCTAAGTATTTCCTTCCCATCCTAGAACAAGACCTCAAACCTCTTCCTCTCCATCATCAAGACAGAACCCAAGTGAGTAGTTTTTCACAACTCTTCTTGGATGGATGAAGATCATCATCTCACAACTCTTCCTGAATGAAGTTGTCCCATTGTGTATTCCAGTTTGACACCTTCTCCTTGGAAAAAATTCCATTGACGAAGGGCTTCCATTCCTCGGTGAATAGTTTCAAGGAAATCCTTATCATCTTTGCATCTAAAAATTTGGCCCCGACGAGAGTGATCTCATCTCAAACCTGAGACAACCTTGTTAGATATGAAGTAATTCTTTCACTCTTTTTCATCTTAGTGGGTTTCAATTTAACCTCCAATACTAGTACCTAATTCTCATTCTTATTGTGGAACAAATTTTGAAGAGCCATCCACATCTCATGTGAATTTTCCTTCCTGGACACATGAGGTATCAGGGAATCCTTCACACCATCAATGATGATCATCCTCTCTTTCATATCCAAATATTACCATATTTCTAGCTCTTTAGGATGGGTTGGCTAGTTGACCTCTTTCCCTGCAAAATCTCAGATCTTGTTGACTTGGAAGAACAACTTTATTCTTTCCTTCCAAGGAGTGCAGTTGTAAAACCCTTCTAACATGTCCTCATACCAGAGACCTACCTGTAACTTTGACATTGTAGGGACGCTGTCACTCACAATGTTACCAACTCCTTCTCACTTTTTACTTCGCTATGAAAAATCTGATTTACTATCTTCCAAAGTAGCTTAGACACACTCTAATACCATGTTGAATTTCCATGACCTTGGGTCTAGGTTCGATTCTTAAATTACTAAGACTACCAAACCAGGAATATCAACCATAAACTACTTTTCACAATGGAAAATATATAACAGTAAATCATATATGCAAAATATACACAATTTAAAAAAAAATTGTACAATAATATACAATCCCCAATCTTCGTAATATTAAACCAAATCTAAATAATGCAATAGTCTATGGTATACAGGATACACTGAAAACCAAAATGTTGTATCTCATCTTGTCAGTCCTTCGCTTCTGTATTTCTCACTAGTAGTGCCTTAGTCCATCAAGGCATATACACATCGAGACTTTAGGAGGGCTACCACCTAAAAATGTTGCATGTAATTTTATAGAGTGTACTTGGGTTGATCAAATTAGATCTCTTCACAGGCCTAATTCCCAAGCTCCAATATGCTAGGCTAGCAAAAAATATTTTCCATCAAGGCGTTTCACTTCAGCACCAATATTCACCCAACCTTCAATTGTTCTTCGTCCTTCAAGATAGTTCATCTAGAGATACTTTGGGTATCCAACACGCTTCCCTCCA
The DNA here is from genome assembly GCA_034641835.2 of Pinus albicaulis. NCBI lineage: Eukaryota > Viridiplantae > Streptophyta > Pinopsida > Pinales > Pinaceae > Pinus > Pinus albicaulis. Next base: position 200,048 of record JAXQQM020086394.1, read on the forward strand.
ACTATCCTATGGCTCCCAATATCATCACTGCGGAATCTGTTCCTGATTGAAGTCTTCTTGACACCCACATCAACTCCAGTACACAGCTTCCAAAAATTTTCATCAACTCGAGAAAATAAGCCTCCAAGTGATTTTGTCTCTCCCTTCTGAAATGTTGAATGTTGCAGCCCTGGTTAGGGCACAAAATGCTGCCCTCAACCACTGTACAGTTCAACAACTAGCCTCCAATCTGACTGTGGTCCACCCTTAGGAGACTATTGTTGCCTTATAGGGATACTATCCACCATGAAAGAAGCTCCTATAGTCTTGACTTGTTGGCTATGGTATGCGGCCTAGCCCAGTAGTGGATTGTGGTGTTGTCTCCTCTACACATTCTACAATTTTTTCCTCCAAACAGTAGCAAAACCACTCCTCTAATATGCGACTCTCCTGCCCTACAAATTTCCCAAGAAAAACCTTTAACACATGCCAAAAAAACCTTCAAAATGTGCCCAACCAACCCAAAAATTCTCATGTTGTCACCTACAACAAGCCCTAAAATTCTTTACTAGTTACCCAGGCTTCTCCTTGGCTGTATTGTCACTCTTATGTTGTGGCCTTCTCCTTCTAGAAACCAGCGTTTAAACATGCTTGAAACAACCCAAGAACATGCACAAAAGTATTTTGTTATAACCTCAGCAACTCAGCCTCCACTCATAAATGGCCACATTTTCCCTTAAGCTCTTCCACACTGTCCCTTTGCCCTTCTTTAGCTGGTGACGACTTCCTTGAGATTTTAGAGCTCCTTTAGGTGATATATTGTCACAATTGGATGCCTAAATGAGGATCAAACACCTTTAATATATATAATTTTAAGCCTCCATGAATTCATTTGAAGAGACCCATCTATTGGCACCATTTTACACCAAGCCGACATGACTTGGAAACCAATAATTACCTAGTCAAATTAAAAAATTCATTTCTCTCTAACTAAAACTCAGATTCAGATGATTCTTGATGAGTTTAAATCGCATCTTCGAGCACTATCACCCTCATCCATCACATGTCATATTTTCATCACAGTTTTTGCCCAAATCATGATGGGTGCAAAACCCCTCACTTGGGTTCCAAGCCCACAAGCTACCCTTATGGCGCTTTCTCCTCCAAACCTTGAACCCTAGGGCTTGGAGTAACTTCCAAGATATACAAAAAAACACTCTATCGTAGCGAGAGAGGTACCTACATGACTAGGAACTACTTCATCTTCATCATCACTGCTCACACCACTAGCCTAGCTCTTGGTGGTCATAATCACAACCATCCATGTACAGTGAAATACACCCTATTGAGAAGTGTTGCTATCACTGGAACCCTCCTAATTCATTTTATTCTCTTGTATATCTTTCCAATATTTCCATGACTCCTTCTTTCCAGATGTGGAAGCACCCTTTATCCCCACTGACCAAGTGCTCTTCTTGGGTTGCAAAGTATCCCTATGAATCTGCAAAATCCCTCTAGAAATTGACTCCCTATGAGCCTCTATAACCTAGACCTTCTCTGAAAAGTGCACCTTCTTCTCGGAAACCTATACCTTCTCCTATGAAGCTTGTACCTGAACCTCCACCTTATCCTCCTTCTTTAGAACCTATACTTTCCCCTACTTCTTCCCATGATCCTCAGGATTTCTTGCAACCAATAGAGACCATGCTCCATGACTCTAAGCACAATCACATCGGACTTAGGGCTTCTAGGCGTGAGTCTTGCCTTCCCATCCTGGAAAAATACCTCAAACCCCTTCCTATCCATGATCAAGATAGAAATCATACTATATCTGAGTCCTGGTACAAATAGTACATCCAAAACCCGCATCATATGTCTTGTCTCCATTCTGGATGGCACCACCCCTGATCCTTGGATCTAAAACTAACTCTTGTCACCCAAAACCATGTCCAACTTCAAGTCCCATTTCGCTAGAGTCTCAAAAACCTCATTTGACCCTATCATCTACTTCATCGCACCACTCTCCACATACCATCGATCCTCTTGAATAGTACCTTGCGAGAAAAGAGAAATCATAGCAAAATCCTCCTCTTCCAATCTCCTGGCGAGATCAACCATTTCTGCTAAACTGGCGATATTCTTTCCTTTATTCTTCCCTTTATCATCATATCTTATTTTTAGTGGTCATCTCGATGAAAAATGACCCATCTCACCACAGTTGAAAGACTTGATTTTACTCAAGTCCTTATTCGGCTTACCCTTCATTCTTGATGCAATAACCATGCCCTCATCCACCGTCCTGGATGGATGAAGATCCTTGTCTCCCAACTCTTCCTGAATTAAGTCGTTCGATAGTATTTTCCATTATGGAATCTTCTACCTGGAAACAATTCCTTTGATGAAGGGCTTCCATTCCTCGGTGAATCATTTAAAGAAATTCCTTACCATCTCTGCATCTGAAACTTTGACCCCGAAGGCAGCAAGCTCATCCTGAACCTGAGACAACCTTGTTAGATACGAAGTCGTTCCTTCACCCTTTATCATCTTCATGTATTTCAATTTATCTTCCAATACCAGTACCCAATTCTCATTCTTATTCTGGAGAAAATTCTGAAGAGACGTCCACATGTTAGGTCCTTATATTACTATTATAGTCCCTTATTGTTGTTAGTGTAACCCCCTTATTTTTATTATTGTACCCCTGTAACCCCCATATTGTTATTATTGTGCCCTTAAATTATTATTGTTAGGTCTGCTGGGATTACATTGTGGCCCCATGGACTCCTATATATAGAAAGGAGGTTTTGTAATTTGTATCATCAAAGAATTTTTCATTCATGTAATGCATTGTAGGTTTCCCCCTCAAAGTGGATTATTTCTAAGGCATTTATATCTCTTTCCTTCTATTTTTGGAGCTGGTTTAACAACACTTGGTATCAGAGCTTTGGATTCTAGGGTTTTTGCTGCTCCAAATCGGTCATCGTGGAATTTTCTCTATAACTTTTTTTTTACGAAGTTTCAGAAGCTGAAATTTTTAGAGTGCAAAGCTGCAAACTTGAACAACATTGCCGCAAAATTTCAGAGCTTGGTTCACAATATTTGTAGAGATATTATCTGTGGAAGTTAGGGCTTTTTGCAGGCTCCTGAATTTAACCTAAACAGGTCATCGTGGTATTTGCACTATAAATTTTTTTCTATGATGTGTCAGAAGTTGAAATTTTTAGAGAGTGAAGCTGAAATCCGGAGGAATATCGTTGCAAAATTTCAGAGCTTGGTTCGCAATATTTTCAGAGATATGATCTGTGGAAGTTAGGTCTTTTTCAGGCTCCCGAATTTCATCTCAAAGAGATTATCATGGGAAAATCTTTATAACTCCCTCTCTAAGCATCGGATTGGAATGATGTAAAAAGTGGCCGCAAGTACACATATTGTAGTTTCTTTTCTATCAATTTTAGAGCCAAAGGAGGAAACAATGACACGTGGAAGGTCGTACAAGTTCACTCTACTGAACCAGTCCATAATTGGATCATTGTGGAATATTGGACATAAATTTGCCTTGAAGAATCCAAATCAGGTCAGACTGGTGACATTTGAAAGATGCTTTAGAGGAATACTACAAGGCTGAATTTTAGATATTGAGGATCTGCAATTACAAAGATAATTCAATTTCAATATAGAGCTCCTCAAAAGCAAGTAAAAGGTGTGTATTTTGTTTCTCGAATTGCATAAGTCTTGTTTGAAGAATCAATTTGAATTGATTCCAAGGGCATATTGTAGAATATATATCAGTATTAGATTCTAAAATGGCCCCTAAAAATAATTCAACACCCATTAAGCCTTTAGAAGGCTCTATTATGACTCATGGAGACAAAGAATGGCAACATGACATATCAAATTTACAAGAGCAAGTGCAACAAATTTCGCTCTCGCAAAGAGAAACAAAAAATGACATGGAAGTTTTGGAGAAAGGCATGGAATATAATACGGATGGTTTGAATAATGGCATGGAAGCTAAGATAGATGGCATGGAAGCTGGCATGGAATCTAAGATGGATGACATGGAAGATAAAATCGATGAAAAAATGGAAAACATGAAGAAAGATCTAAAAGCAAACATGGAAGGTTTGACAAAGTTGATACAAAAAATGTTTCCTAATGGTGAAAATATAGTAGAGGAAACTCATGATGAGAACAAAACAAATGTTAATCGTGATTTTATAAAATCTAATGTTGGCGGGAAGAACAACCATATTCAAAAAATGGATATGAGGAAGTTCAATGGAAAGGATCATGTAACATGGATACTACAGATAGAGCAATATTATGATCTCAATAATGTGCAAAACACACAAAAGGTATGCATTGCAACTTTACATTTAGAACAAAATACATTTGTATGGTATCGATGGCTTTGCTTGCGTAAAAAAATTGTCACTTGGTCAATTTTTACGGAGGAAATGATAGCACATTATGAGGATACAAAGAGCAACACCTTCTTTAGCCAATTGATAAATCTCAAACAAAAGGGTTTAGTGGGGGAGCACATTGAGGACTTCCAAAAATTGAATATAAGGGTAATTGATATTCCAGAGGAACACAGGATTGACCTCTTCATAGGTACTTTAAAGGATAGCATCCAACATGAAGTTCGCATTTTGGAACCTAGTTCATTGGAGAAGGCATTCAGTTTGGCAAGAAAAAATGAATGTAAAATTATGGAGACAAGGAACCCTACCACTCACTTATATAAAGAGGGAAGTGTTGCTACTCCTAGATTTTCACAACCTACAAGGTTGACACCACAAAAATTGGAAGAAAAAAGAGAAAAAGGTTGCTATAGTTGTGATATAAAATACACTAAAGGTCATAAGTGTGTTGAGAAGAAATTATTTTACATAGATTGTGAAGAGGAAGAAGAAAATGAACAAGAAGAGGATATACACCAGGAACCAACCCTAGAAGAGGAAGAAATGAGTCCGACCATATCGTGTAATGCATTGGCAGGAGTTACCACTCCTCAAACTCTCAAGATAGAAGGAAATATCAAGAAGAAAAAGGTAATAGTGTTGATTGATTCAGGTAGTACCCATAATTTTATTCATTGTAAGGTAGCTAAGGAATTGAATTATTTCCTATACCCAACACCAGAATGTCAAGTGATGGTTGAAAATGGAGGAACTATAAATTGCTCTGTAAAATGCCATAATATCAAGCTAACCATGGGGGAATATGTATTGAATAGTACAATGCTTTCCATTCCTATGGGAGGTTTTGATGTTGTACTAGGAGTACAATGGTTACAATCGTTGGGGATGGTAGCTTTTAATTTTCAAGAATTTTTCTTGAATTTTTTTTCAGAAGGAAAGGAAGTCGAATTACGGGGTATTGAAACGAAGCCGAGAAATATAATAAGCTCTAATGTCATGAGAAAGCTTCTAAATAAAGAAAAACGAGGCATAATTTCACAATTATGCTCACTAGAAGTTCCAACATCAAAATCATCTATTTCTGCAGATCTCCAAAAATTCTTGGACAATCATTCCAAGGTTTTTGAAACTCCCAAAGGAATCCCACCTATTCGTGGTCATGATCATTCTATTCATTTGATTCCAGGAAGTGTTTCTCCAAACTTCAGGCCTTATAGATATCCTTATGTCCAAAAGAGCGAAATTGAACGCATAATTGCAGAAATGTTAGAGGTAGGTATAATTCAACCTAGTCAAAGTTCTTTCTCTGCTCTTGTAGTATTGGTACACAAGAAGGATGGATCATGGCGCAAGTGTCTGGATTATAGGGAGCTCAATAAGCTCACCATTAAAGATTAATTTCCCATTCCTGTGATTGATGAATTATTGGATGAATTACATGGAGCAATTTATTTTACCAAGTTGGATCTTCATTCAGGATATCATCAAATTAGAATGAAGACTGAAGATATTCCAAAAACAACATTTCGAACTCATGAGGTTCATTATGAATTTTTGGTCATGCCTTTTGGCCTTACCAATGCACCTTCTGCATTTCAAGGGTTGATGAATTCCATTTTCAAACCCTTCCTTAGAAAATTTGTGCTAGTATTTTTTGATGATATACTAATCTATAGCAGGTCTTGGAAGGATCATGTTCAACATGTTGACAGGGTGCTAAAACTATTGCAGGAGAAACAACTATATGCAAAAAAATCCAAATGTTTCTTCGGAGCACAAGAGGTGGAATATCTGGGTCATATTGTATCTCATGAGGGTGTTAAGGTAGACCCTAACAAAATTAAAGCCATTAAGGAATGGAAAGTTCCCACAACCATAAAGAAGTTGTGAGAATTTCTAGGGTTAAGAGGGTATTATCGCAAGTTTGTTAAGAATTATGGGAGAATAGCAGCACCTATAACAACATTATTGAAGAAAGATGCATTTTCATGGACTCCTGAAGAAACTAAGGCCTTTGAACATCTTAAAGAGGCAATGTGCATAACACTAGCCTTAGCTACGCCAGACTTCACAAAACCTTTATTGTGGAATGTGGTGCCTTGGGAAATGGAATTGGTGTTGTTTTAATGCAAGAAGGAAGACCCATTACTTTTGAAAGTCATCTAATCAAAGGAAGGTATTTATAGAAACCTATTTATGAGAAGGAAATGTTAGCAATATTGCATGCACTAAAGAAATGGAGAACTTACTTAATGGGAAGACACTTCAAGGTAAAAACTGATCATGATAGTCTTAAACACTTTTTGGAACAAAGACTATCTTCAAAAGAGAAGCAAAAATGGGTCACAAAGATTTTGGGTTATTACTTTGAAATAATCTACAAAATAGGGAAGCTAAATGTTGTTGCAGATGCACTCTTAAGAAAGAATGAAGAGGTGGAAGCATTGCTCTGTGCCATTTCTATTATCCAACCAGATTGGATAACCGAAGCAATAGATGAATGGAAGAAGGACGAAGAAGTGTGGACACTCATTCAAAAGTTGCAGCAAGATCCTAGTACATCTGATACATTTAGTTGGAAAAATGATTCCTTATGGTACAAAGATCACTTATATCTTTTTAAGAATTCCCAACTAAAACAAAATATTCTTTTGGAATTGCACACTTCTCCTTTAGGAGGACACTCAGCATTTTTAAAAACTTACCACAGGGTGAAGATTTTTTTTTTTTTGGGATGGCCTTAATATGATATTCAAAATTTTGTGGCGGAATGTTTGGTTTTCCAGCAGAATAAAGTTGAGACAATTAAGACCCCGGGTCTTCTACAACCTTTATCCATTCCAAGTCAACGTTGGGAGGATATTTCAATGGATTTTATCATAGATTTACCTAAGTTCGAAGGAAAGAGTGTCATCATGGTGGTAGTTGATAGACTTACCAAGTATGCACACTATTGTGCATTATCTCATCCATTTAAATCAAGTACAGTTGCTACTAAATTTATGGACACAATTCAAAAGCTACATGGAAACCCAAGGGTTATTGTGAGCGACAAAGATCCCATTTTTACTGGAAATTTTTGGACGGAGTTATTTTCTTGTTTGGGTACTCAATTAGCTCATAGCTCATCTTATCATCCTCAATCTGATGGTCAAACTGAGATAGTAAATAATTTTTTGGAAGGATATCTTCGTTGTTTTGTATCTGATAAACAAACATAATGGGTCAAGTGGTTACCTCTCGCTGAATGGTGGTATAACAGTTCCTTCCATACTGCAGCAAAAATGACCCCATTTATGGCACTTTATGGATATCGTCCACCATCCATCACATCATCTTTAAGAGAAAATTCGAAGGTTCAAGTAGTGGAAGATCACATCTAGCATCAACAAGAATTTCTCCAACTCTTAAAGGATAACTTGAATTTGGCACAAAATCGAATGAAACAACAAGCAGATCAACATTGCAGCGAGAGAAGTTTTGATGTAGGAGATTGGGTATTTTTATGGCTACAACCATACAAACAAATGTCCCTCAAGAAAGCTAAGAAGGATAATAAATTATCGCTAAAGTACTATGGTCCTTACAAGGTGTTGCAAAAGATTGGTACTATGGCATACAAATTGGAGCTTCCTGCTTCTTCACGAGTGCATCCAATTTTCCATGTTTCATGCTTAAAGAAGGTTATAGGTGAAAAGCTTCTAGTTCAAACAATATTGCCAAAACTTGATAAGGAAGGAAAAATCATATTGGAACCTGAAGAGGTCACGGAAAGAAGAACTCGACAACTACAGAATCAATAATTTCAGAGTATCTCATCAAGTGGAAGAACTTACCCACTGAAAATTCTACATGGTAGGATGAGAATTTTATACAGAAACACCCAGAGCTACTCAAGCGTTGAGGACAACACTTTTTTTAAGGAGAGGGGCATGTTAGGTCCCTATATTACTATTATAGTCCCTTATTGTTGCTAGTGTAACCCCCTTATTGTTATTATTGTACCCCTGTAACCCCCATATTGTTATTATTGCGCCCTTAAATTATTATTGTTAGGTCGGCTAGGATTACATTATGGCCCCACTAGGATTACAATGTGGCCCCATGGACTCCTATATATGGAAAGGAGGTTTTGTAATTTGTATCATCCAAGAATTGTTCATTCATGTAATGTATTGGAGTTTTCCCCCTTGAAGTGGCTTATTTCTAAGGCGTTGATATCTCTTTCCTTCTATTTTTGGAGCTGGTTTCACAACACCACATCTCATGTGCATTGTCCTTCCCATACACATGAGGTATCAAGGAATTCTTAACACCATCAAGGATGATCATCCTTGCTTTTGTATCCAAATATTCCCATATTTCCAGCTCCTTAAGGTCGGTTGGCTGCTTCACCTATTTCTCGACAAGATCTAAGATCATGTTGACTTGCAAGACCAACTTGATCCTTTACTTCCAAGGAGTGTAGTTGGAAAACCCTTCCAACCTATCCACATACCAGATACCTACCTGCAACTTCGACATTGTGGTGATGACTTCACTCAAAATGTGACCAACTCCCTCTCACTCTGTACTTTGTTGCACAAACTCTGATTTACTAGCTTCCAACTAATCTTTGACACACTCTTATACCATGTTGAATTTTCGTGAATTTGGGTCTAGGTTAGAGTCTTGAGTCACTTATGCTACCAAAAAAATAATCTGAACCATAAACTACTTTTCACAACGGAAAATATAAAGCAGTAAATCACATATTTATAGTATTCATATTTTTAAACAAAAGTGTACAATAATGTAAAATACCCAATATTTTTTCTATTAAACCAAATATGAATAATACAATAGCTTATCGTATACAAGACACACTCATAAAAATAATATCATATCTCATCATGTCAGTCCTTCGCTTCCGTACTGCTAACTAATAGTGCCTTAGTCCATTAAGGCATGTACACATCGAGACTCCAGGAGGGTTTCCACCTAACATTGTTGCATGTCCTTCTGTAGAGTGGACACAGGCTGGTCCAATCTACTTTTCAAGTAGGCCTAATTCCTGAGCTGCAATCTGCTAGGCTAGAAACAAATTTTTTCTGTCAAAGTTTTCCACTTCGGCACCAACCTTCACCCAACCTTCAACTGCTCTTTGTCCTTTAAGATAGCTCGTCTAGGGATACTTTGGGTAGGCAACAAGCTGCCCTCCAAAAATATTATGGCTCCCAATATCGTCACTACAGAATCTGATCCTAATTAAAGTCTTCCCAACACCCACGTCAACTCCAATACACGGACTCCACAGGTTACTACACAATTGATACAAAAATGGTCATCAACTCGACCCAATACACCTCCAAGTGATGTTGTCTCTCCTTTCGGAAATGTTAATGTTGCACCCTTCTTTAAGGCACACAAAGCTCCCCTCAACCTCCATATAGTTCAACATATAGCCTCCAATATCACTGTGGTCCACCTTTAGGAGACTCATGTTGCCTTATAGGGCTCGTATCCACCATGAACGTAGCTCTTATAGGATCCACTTGTTGGCTATGGCCTGCAGCCTATCCCAGCAGTGGACTGCGGTGTTATCTCCTTTACACAACCCCCAATTATGTCCTCCAAATAGCAGCAACATCACTCCTCTAATCCATGGCTCTCCTACCCTAAAAAAGTACCAAGAAAAAAACTTAACACATGCCAAAAAAACCTTCAAAATGTGTTGAACGAGGCCAAAAATTCTCACACTGTCACCTATGGCAAGCCTTAAACTTCTTCGTTGGTTTTCTAGACTTATCCTTGGTTGTCTTGTGACTCCTATGTTGCAGCCTTCTCTTCCCCTTAACCAATCCTTAAACACACTTGAAACAACCTTAGAACATGCCCAAAAATATTTTTTTGTAACCTCAGAAACCTTTCCTCCACTCAAAAACTCCCTCCCTGGCCCTTAAGCTCTTCCACGTTGTCCCTTTGCCCTTCTCTAGCTAGTCCTGGATTCCTTGAGATTTTAGAGCTCCTTTTGGTGATTTATTGTCACACTTGGAGGCCTAAATGAGGATCAAACACCTCCAATATATAGAATTTTAGGCCTCTACAAATTCATTTCAAGAGACCCATCTATTGGCACCATTTTACACCAAAGAGACATGACTTGGCAACCAATAATTACCTAGTCAACTTCAAAAATTCATTTCTCTATAACAAAAACTCAGATTCAAGTGATTATCGATCAATTTGAATCATATTGCCGAGTATTATCATCATTATCTGCCACATGACATATTTTCATCATAGTTTTTCCCCAAATCACGATGGGTGCAAAACCCCTCACTTGGGTTCCCAGCCCACAAGCTACCCTTGTCATGCTTTGTCCTCCAAACCCTGAAACCTAGGGCTTGGAGTAGCTCCCAAGCTATACAAATCAACATTGATGTTATAATAAAATGTTCTTTAATAATTCACATTTCTTATGATTTCACATGAAAATATACAGCAATAAAAGATCTTGTATAATGGAGATTTTTGTTTGAAATCATTCATGAAAATTTTATGGATCGAGTGGTATCAGAGCAAACTGAACTTATTTCCAGGGATTAGGAATGACATCATAGGAAAAGGATTGAAGTGAGCCAAAATTCAATATTTGGGAGAGATAAACCATTGAATTCAAGCAACGAATGTAGAGCTTCAAAGACTTCTCCATGATGCAGAAGAAGAGAAGAGAAAATTAAGGCTTATGTTGGAGCAGGTTCCAAAGGAATAAAAGGGAGAGTGTAGTATTCCCAATTAGTCCTAAACTAATGGGAATATTAATTTTTGTTTTCTTTTCCTATTTCATGAATAAAATTGTAAAGGAGGATCATAAAACTCCTAAACAACAAAATAAATCAATGCCAAATGTGAAAAAGCCTATATCTTGGCTGAATAAGGAGGCACCCTTAGGTGTGAAAGGGGCTAAACATTTTGACTGAGTCAACCATGAACAAATCTACAATTTTGTCTTGGAGGAGTGGCCATCAATGAGGCACAACACAGTTTTAGATGGAGATGGCTCATGGGAAAGGAGCTATTTCATTCAGGGTGGTTTAGGGTATTTCAAGCTCTCATCTTATAAAAGGAAGAGGATGGAAACATGAGAAGGTTGTTGATGTGATTACATTTTCAGAGTATATTGTCTGTTTATACATATCTCATTCTCCTTGTTGTTTAGCAGAGAATAGTTTTGTTTAGCACAAGGTCTTCCTATTTAGGAATTCCATCTCTTTCCTTGAGAGGCTTCTTGGAAGAGCATTGCATTTCTTGTCCACTATCAGGCTGAAGGCCAAGATTCTTCTTCCAACTACAACACAGATCATGTTGAGGGTTTGGTTGTCTTTGTAAGCTACAACAAGTGGAGGCTAGATCTCCTTAGATCTAGGCCATTCTAGTGATTTTTTTCAGTGGGAAAGTCTTCTATCCCATTGGAAAGTGAGTATTGGATCATTGGAGCATCAGATTTAGATCTTGGCATGTGGCCAAACATATCTTAAACCCTACAATGCAGTTTTACTTCCAGATCTGCGTTTTCCTGTAGATGTTGTTGCAGGGAATTTTGGCATAACATTTTGAAGGAGTGATTTTCATGTGTTGGGGATCTGCCCTTCACCTTTGAGATCCATTTCAGAGGATCAATATATTGTTTATATTAGATCAGATCTGAACATTACTAAATATCTAAATATTTCTTCATATCTGCAGCTTTTAGATCTCAGATCTACCCCATGTGCTTCATGTTTTGCTGGAAACCCCAAGGGGCATTTGAAGAAGAGTCTATATAGTGTATGGATCTATCATAGATCTTACTTTTCATGAATATTTTTCTCTAGATCTAAGTTGTAATCAATAGATGTTGCAGCCTAATAAAAATAACATTGTCAAGGCAGTTTCTGTTCATATGTATGGTTGCTGCACCTCTTTTTGAGGATTTTTCTTCATTGGAGACTTATATTTCATCTTGTACATCTCATGGGCTTCATTATACATCTGATTTTCTGTTATAAATGTTAAAGAAGGCTCTCCATATTGGCCTCCTACTATAATCTTGATGACCTGCATTATTTTAATGCATAACTATTAATATATTGTTGCATTCCCATTTTGGGAATATTACAGTGGTATCAGAGCAATCATCTTGGCACAACCTGTGCATTCTAAGAAGCCAATATGTATTTTCAAGAAAATAAAAGACAGAAGAAGAAGATTGATTACATAGAAGATAAATAAGGCAAGGGTAAAACCCCTTTATCTGGAAGAATGAAAGGGAAAGAGTTCTCAAAAACTCTGTTCCAAACTATGCATGAGCTGAAAAGTGAAATCAGGGGAATGAGGAGGGAAAGACATGAAGATCCCTCAAGAATAATTGCACATGAAGAAAGCCCCAGTTCTTCATATTAAGTGTGTGAGAATTCAACCACACAATCAGATCTACAACTTTGTAGCATGCCTACATTTCTAGCAAGAGAAGAAGCAGAAGGAGAGACACCAAAAGAGGAGACTCTTGGTGACTATCTCCAAGGATATGAATCTCAGTCTAAAAGATTCAAATATCATATAAGCTTCTCGGAGTTTTTTCAACTTAAAGAAGAAAGAAGTTCCATCATATACAAGAGAAGAAGAGGGTGCATGCAGCACACTTTGGGTAGGATCTTTCTACCTACTTTTGATGGATCATGTGAGAGCTCAGCCAAGTCTTGGGTAAAGAAGCTAGACACATATTTCCAGCTGCATCAAGTTTAAGAAGAATAAGCCATTAGAGTAGCAGCGTTGCATCTCCAAGGTAGGGCTTGTGCTTTGTGGTTATTTGAATCTTCTTCATTGAAAAATGTAAATATCTCTACTTATGCAAAGTTCACTAAGAGGTTAGTGAAAATATTTGATGTTAAGCCATTTGAAACTTCCTTGGGAGAGCTAACCAAGTCCAAGAAGTCAGAACCTTTGCATGAGATGGGAGGATCCATTAAGATATCTCCATTTCAGAACATTTTTGAGGGGGTTAAAGATCTACTACATGATTTGCCAAGGGTAAAGGGCCCACTTCAGCAAGAACATTCTTCTCAAGAAGGAGACATGAGGGTTCCTTTTTCAATAGGAGATCAAGAGAAATGATCTTCTAATGATGAGGCATTCTCTATTGATGAGGAGAAGGAAGAAGAAGAGCTGGAAAGGTCCTCCAGCGCTGTGACAGAAGGAGGAGATCTACTTTTATTGGGAGATGGAGGTGAAGCACTTGCTTCCACTATGAGAGCTCTTGTATCTTTGCAAGAAGCTCCCAGGGATATTACACATAAAGGGAACGAGCAACATGTGTATATTATGGTATAAAATGAGACAAAACAATGGAGGGAATGTGTTCCAACATTGCATATAGTTTTGGGAACACACGCTATGACAGATCAGTCCTTTGTGATCTAGACTCTTGACACCAAGAAGATGTTGGGTGTTCATGAGTTAACTACATCTAAAGGAAGTACCTTATACTGTGAAATCTTGTAGAAAGTAGGAGAAGAAGAACAGAGGAAGGATCACAACGCTTACATGATAGGAGGTGGTCCACTATTACATGGAGGAAAATATGGGGAAATTGCTCCAACTAGAAGCACTCTTGCATCCTTAAGAGTGATACCACATTACCATGAGACTTCCACACAAAAATCAGAGATGGATTTACGCAGTGGAAGTAATGATATGATGGTCCCAACTGTCATACACATGGGAATGAGCCATGAGACATCATTATCTTGTGGTAAACCACCTAGGAGACCACCTAATTCAAATTTGGTGAAATATGTTTCATGCAATGATGCTCCATTCAGAGATCCAAGAAGGAAGGGAGCATTAGTTGACCATACTACAGCACTGAGAGTATTGGGAAAGCTCAAGGGGAAGGGAAATATTTTTCCCTTATCACCATTATGCATTCTCTCATCTCATACTGCGCTGAGAAAAGATGTTGTAAGGATGAAGAATGACACCATCATGGAGCAAGGGAGGCAATCCTTGATTATGAAGAATCAGAATAAAATCTCATTTGGAGAGCAACCTTCTACACATGATAGGATATGGTGGTCACACATGCATGCTCTGGTAAGAACAAGGAGGTTTTGGATAGATGATAGCCTTCCATGGGAGACTAACTTCCAAGAACTTCCATATTCTTTTGAGCATGTGCATATGCAAGAAGGGCAGCAAGGGAGGAATAGACCCCTTCCATCTTATACCTTTGGCATGGGAGATGTCAAGGAGGAGAGAAATGGGAGGCATGACCTTCCAACATACACCTTGGGTATGGGAAATGTCAAGGAGGAGAGCAGCATCATGGCAGACATTTCATTTGACACATTATCAATGTTGTCATTGCTGGGAAAATTAGATCCATATTGGAAATCCCAACTATTGGTGGAATATTCCAAGGATCTTCACACATGCATGATTCTTGATGACTTGCTACATGATGAGAGCTATTCAATTGAAGATGGAGTCATCTATGATCATGGTAGGATATTCTTGTCTAGAGCCTCCAACCTTAAGGAGAATTTACTACAAAGGGCCTATGAAGAGTTATGTTTCAGCCAAACATACTCCATGAAGCTCAATAACATCATCTTGAAGAGCTACTATTGGGAGGGCTTTAAAAAAGAACTATATCAGCATTTTCAAAGATGCATGTGCCATGTGGATATGGAGCAGCAACATAACTATATGGAAGAGTTAAATCAACCCTCTCTTTCTCATTTTGAGGAAGGGGATAGATCTATGCACCACTCCATTTTTATGAGGAGGACTGTTGGTGAAGAACATGCTCTTGTAAAACATGTCTTATATTCCGATTATATGCATTCTTTCACCATGTTTATGCAGGCCATGGCTTTGAGGAGGAGTATTGTATTTTTTGAACTTCATGGCCAATATTGGGCCAAAAAAATTTCTGAATTTGACCACTCCCTTGATGAGCAAATGGAGATTTTGCAGCATGATGGGTGCTTCCCTAATGCACCAAATATATCTCACACTTACAGCTATGGTGAGATGGTATGGGCAGCAAGTAAGTGGTGGGAAAACCACTTACCACATCTAGATCTGATGCAGGCAGGAGATGCACTGCGCTAGTTCCACATATGGGACTATGACCCACCTCCATGTGCACAAATTTCTGTTTGCATATTCATTGTTTTGATCCCCTACATCGATGATGTACTTATACCTTTTATGGGGATGTATGGAGGAAGGAGGGAAGGTATGTATGTGCCCCATGGGATGGATATTCTCCACGTACCTTATGTTACATATTTCAGGGAGAGCATTGGGCAAACCATGTTTGTTTCATGTGATTTATTGTCTCCTTATGGGATGAGCTATTTGCATCTCATGAGATCTTTGGAGGAGAAATTCATGGAGGGATGGATTGGTGAATACTTAGCTTATGGATGAAGCTTATCACATGTATGTGTCACCAATGGAGGAGGAGAAGAGTTGCAGCACTCACCTTATCAGTTGCTTGAGGACAAGCAACATTTTGGAGGGGAGGACTGTAATATTCCCAATTAGTCCTAAACTAATGGTTATATTCATTTTTGTTTTGTTTTCCTGTTTCATGAATAAAATTGTAAAGGAGGATCATAAAACTCCTAAACATCAAAATAAATCATTGCCAAATGTGAAAAAGGCTATATCTTAGCTGAATAAGGAGGCACCCTTAAGTGTGAAAGGGGCTAAACATTTTGGCTGGGTCAACCATGACCAAATCTACAGCGCTGTCTTGGAGGAGTGGCCATCAATGAGGCACATCGCAGTTTTAGATGCATATGGCTCATGGGAAAGGAGCTATTTCATTCAAGGTGGTTTAGGGTTTTGCAAGCTCTTATCTTATAAAAGGAAGAGGATGGCAGCATGAGAAGGTTGTTGATGTGATCACATTTTTCAGAGTATATTTTATTTTTAGACATATCTCATTCTCCTTGCTGTTTAGTAGAGAATAGTGTTGCTTAGCACAAGGTATTCCTGTTTAGGAATTCCATCTCTTTCCTTGAGAGGCCTCTTGGAAGAGAATTACATTTCTTGTCCACTATCAGGCTAAAGGCCAAGTTTCTTCTTCCAACTACAATGCAAATCCTGTTGAGGGTTTGGTTTTCTTTGTAAGCTGCACCAAGTAGAGGCTAGATATACTCTGATCTAGGCCATTCTAGTTCTCTTTTTCAGTGGGAAAGTCTTATATCCCATTGGCAAGTGAGTAATGGATCATTGGAGCATCAGACTTAGATATTTTCATGTGGCCAAACATATCTTAAACCCTACAGCATAGTTTTACTTCCAGATCTGTGTTTTCTTGTAGGTGTTGTTGCAGGGACTTTTGGCATAACATTTTGGAGAAGTGATTTTCATGTGTTGGGGATATTCCCTTCACCTTTGAGGTCCATTTTAGAGGATCATTATATTGTATATATCAGATCATATCTGAACATTACTGAATATCTAAATATTTCTGCAGATCTGCAGCTTTTAGATCTTAGATCTATCACATGTGCTTCATGTTTTGCTGGAAACCCCAAGGGGTATTTGAAGAAGAGTCTTTATAGTGTATGGATCTGTCATAGATCTAACTTTTCATGTATTATTTTGCTCTAGATCTAAGTTTTAATCAACAATTGTTGTAGCCTAATAAAAATAACACTATCAAGGCAGATTATGTTCATATGTATAATTGCCGCACCTCTTTTTGAGGATTTTTCTTCATTGGAGACTTCTATTTCATCTTGTACATCTCTTGGGCTTCATTGTACATTTGATTTGCTACTATAAATGTTAAATAAGGGTCTCCATATTGGCCTCCTACTATAATATGAAAGATCTGCGTTATTTTAATGCATAATTGTTAATATATTGTTGCATTCCCATTTTGGGAATATTACAGAGAGTGTTCCACCAACATAGGAGAAGATGATCAAGCATCACCAATGGGATAAAAGGTAAAATAAACTTCGTCCTCTCATGCTTTTATTTCTATTGGAAGCCTTGAGATACCTCTTATAGGAACATACATGAGACTCCTTACTAAGATGTGGTATAAAGGAGGAGGACTTGGTGTTAATGCGGCCTCGCTTTGCAGGATTGGGGTACACTGAAGGGGAGTGCTCGAAGGAAATAAAATCAAGGGTTTCCTCAAGAAAATAATCAAAGCTAAAGCTTTCGAGGAAATAGGATTATGGGAACCCATCATTATCTTCCCATGACAGTGCACATTGCAAAATAAGAGCTAAAGAAATCTCTCATTGCCATGGTTGCACCAGAGATAAACAGGAAAGGTATAAGTGACCACCTTGTGCTAATGTTCCTTTTGATTACAAGCAGATTGTTATTGGTGAGAAAAAATTATGGCATAGATCACCTTGTAATTTTTGTGTTTTGCATAACCATTTTGTTTCCAACTATTGGAAAATAATGGCAATAAGAAAGAGTAAAAGACATGAAGACCCTTCTCCACATCAAGGGAGAAGGGTAGGAAATTATGGCAGACGAAAAATTTTTGCAACCATTGCAACAAAGGTCGACATCCGAGAGCCACATGTTGGAGGATCTATCCAAAGCAGCGCCTCAAGAAGGAAAAAACACCTACAAAGAGACTAATCAATGAAGTTGATAAAAAACCAATACACCTACATAAAGAGAACCCATTAACCTGGTTGGTTAAGTAATGGGTATAATTTTCAAGTAGTTTAACATGGCCACATTTTGTAAATCACATGTTGTGAAATGATTGTAAAAGTGATGAATTTTTTTCCATCACTTATGAAAGGAACATGATGATGTTTTTTTCCATTTTGTTGATAGTTGGAGTATTGGTTCCTATTATGATTTTGATGTAAACTTGACGAAATAGTGTGTTATAGAATCTTGAAAAGTATGAGGTTTTTATTGGGTTGTGTTTGGTATTGTAAAAGAACATGTATTTTGCAAGATGTGCTATAGGTTTTCATAGAATGCAGGCTTCATCTCTTTACTTATGGCTCTAAAATACAAATTTCAGGGATAAGGAAGTGTGTCCTATTAAGACACTTGTTGTGCAAATGAGGGAGTGCAACAGATTGCAAGACATGTTCATGCTTTTGGAGGACCAACAGCTCCTTAGTGGGAAGGAATGATCCAGGTGGCTCCATAAAGGCTCAAAAATCAAAGGTGGCTCTTGATAGGCTCAATAATGAAAGTCTTTGTAGAACTCACTGACTTAATTCCAACGGTTCATACAAAACTCAAATCTGACTCTATATGCTCAAGATAATCACAGTCAAAGTTTTGGTCAACTTGGCCCAACTGGCTAAATTTAGCAGACCGCCAACTAAATTTGTAGGTTCACTAAATCTGGAGGTCCAAATTAATTTGGCAAAAGCTGCTAAATTTGGAGGCTATTAACTACGTGAAAATTTGGCACTTTGTAGTGTTTGGGAATGACAAAACGATCACTTGTTTAAAATGAACGGTAACCCCTAGAAATCCAAGAATTGGTCAAAATCAATTTCATTTAAAAAGTATTATATATATATATATATATATATATATATATATATATATATATATATATATATCTATGGGCATATGAGCCCGCCATCATGTTTTATATTGTTATTGACGATGGACGATGATGATCGAACCTGCTCAACTGGTTTATCCGACCCTCCCGTTGGATGTCCCCATATTAATATAAGTGCTAAAAAAATGTGCCACAATTAAACAATCCACCAACCACATGGGAGTCATGTGGGGTTTGACCTCGGGACATCCCCAACTGCAATGCTAAAAAATAACTTTACTAGCCAATGGGCCAACAACCCCATTGTACACTTCATCTTATAATTTTAGATAAAAACCAAATTTCACCATTCCCCCTCGGGAATAACAGAGGATAGAGTAGTAGTAGTGGAACTCTTAGCAAGAGCTTCGACCAAGAAGGGAGGAAACATGAATGAGAAAATCTTGGGGAATCTTGGAGATTCCCTAAAGGTTGACCTTTGACAGTGGTGGAAAAATTCCAAATTTATACTCATTTGAACCATATTTTCACCAAGAGTCTAATGGCGCAGTCAATTTCTTCAACTGAGCGACAAATTCCCCGCCCCCCATGTTTAGATGAAAATCTTGTCAAGAATCTAAAATATTCCTAGGGAGACCATAATTGACTGAGACAAAAAGGGATTGAGTTTATAATTATATTTCATGGTTTTTCGCAAGGAGTGCGATGATGGAGGGAGTTCAATAATCCGAGTAGTTAATTTTCAAGTCATCCCAAGACTTGGAGGTATAAGGTGCATTGTTGTCATGTCTTTATTTGATTTTTGTTGAGATGATGATTTGATTATGAGATCCTTGTGTTCCACATTATCAAAGTATCATTGTAATGCACTTTATGTGAAATATTTTTTATCTTTTCTTGCTAAAAGAAGCTTTTATGAGTGAGAGTTATTATAGACAAACGTCTCCTGGGAGAGACATTCCACTCTAATTAATGGGATTCATCCTTGTATTGACAAAGATTACATCATGTACTCATCGTCTTCTTGCATCAACTAATGACGCGACTTCCCCACTCTCGACATTAGGCTTGGAGACGTAATCCACATTGGATGAACTTTGTTATCATATCGTGCATTTATGTGTGCTTCCTAGCTTTTTCTTCTTATTGGTTCCTTGTTTCGTGTTTTTTGCATGATAAAATATTGTTTAAGCATTAACATTTCTCATGATTTCACATGCAAATATGTGTCAGTAAAAGTCCCTCTGTAATGGGGATTATTTTTTGAAACAATTCACAATATTTTCACAAATCAATACACTTAGGATGTATACACCTCGATTATCTAGTCCCTTTGGTAATGAAACTTATCTATTAAGTGTTATCCCTTACATTGCCACATTATTATTCACTAACACCTATGAATTGAAGGGTGGACCATGGAATTGTTACTTTCCCTTAGGGGTTGGAAGCACCTACTGAAGTTGAACTTTAGCCACTGCTACCTAGGGAGAAATCACATTTGTGAGATATTGGTCTTGATTTCAGAAAGAGGTCCTTGTTTGAAGTATCAGAGCACCCTTAACATTAAATTTTTATTCGATTAGATTTATTATTGATTTTAGTCCCTAATGATTAGCTTCTTTCGGTAGAATGTAAGTTGTTCTTTTTAGGTGGTTCAACATCACAGGATTTGGGCATCCACTCGAAAAGGTACCAAAGCCTTGAAGAGAAGTACATTGACAAAAGAAAGTGCAACATTGTAAGTTTAAAGGGCCCATTGAAGCACTAGTATATTTGAGAGACAACCCTAACATTTTGGACTTATCAAGCTTCTACAACTTCTTAGGAACCTCATCACCCTTGGACATGACATTTGTAGCACTTATGATGGATGACATCAGATTTTAGAGAATGTGGCTCACATGTATGGGAATATTAAGCATAATTTCATCTTGGCTAATGGGGTGGATTTTAACCCAAGGTATTTAGGAGGTAAAACTTGTTATTGGGGGATTTTTAAATTACAATTATATGACCTAGTGTTTATATAAATATAAGATATGTTAATTTCATTTTTCATTATCACTTGTGGTTATTTTGGCCCTCTTAGAGAACTAAACTTACCTTAATTGTGACTTTTCTCCTATGGAGATGTGATCTATGGTGGATTTTTTCTATTGGAGTGATCAGGTGCTTAATTTTATGCTCAAAAATCAAAGTTCTGAGATTGGCTTGGAACCAGAACGACTGTGTATTGCTCGTCGTTTTAAATCCGACACACTTTGTTTCATGAAAAATGGTCACTATATGCTCCCGGAAACACGATTTGTTCACTTGGCTAAATAGGAAAATTTTGTGACACGCATGCTGATTAGGCATATGTACCCTCCGGTCAACAAAATATATATACAAAGGTATATTCCTTGGAATATTCTCGAAATATTCCCATAGGTGGACCAATAAGCGGGTGAGAAGTGTCGAAATTGGATTGGTTTATGGGTGTTGGGTTGGAAAAATGAGGTCACGACACATGGAAGGACTGGAGGCCACCACATCCCCTCATGGTCGTTGATCAAAATTTAGGTGGAGGAATTAAGGTTCGACCCCGCGACCTCCCCACTACGAGCGTCGTGCTTTACTACCTCCACTACATGTTAGTTCTTAACATGTATTGATCCCGATTTATATTTAAATTATATGTGTTAATGCGGCAGGGGTAAAGTGGGGCCAACCCCAATCCATAGGACCACCAACCCGAACCATCGTCGAAGCTC
The DNA here is from genome assembly GCA_034641835.2 of Pinus albicaulis. Taxonomy (NCBI): domain Eukaryota; kingdom Viridiplantae; phylum Streptophyta; class Pinopsida; order Pinales; family Pinaceae; genus Pinus; species Pinus albicaulis. Next base: position 221,761 of record JAXQQM020086394.1, read on the forward strand.
CAAACAAATGTGCGAAGATTAAGGACTAAACCATATTTATTTAAACTTAAACCTTGTTCATTAGCGCTAATCCAAAGTTTAATATGGCTTATTTTTAAACACACAGTTAGCACTTAACCATGCTTAAATAGTGTTTTATATCCACTTAGCACTAATTGCGATTAACTTGGCAGACCTCCGAAATTAGCGGAAACTGCCAGTTTTAACTGCAGTTAACTAGTTTAGAGCCTAAGATAGTGAGGAAAATTTAACAAACCATAATGTTTGCTATTTTCGACCAATTCAGGCTTAGAAAGAGGCTAACTGAGAATTTTGAGCTATTCTGGACTCATTGGAGTAGGTTACAGGAGTAAAGGAGCATTGCAAATAGGTAAATTTCACAATTTGAGCATAAGATAAAGGCCCAAGACATATAAGCTGGACCAAGGAGAAGTAGCCCAGGAGGGGTGAACTCCTTCATCAAATACCTATGTTAATGTTATTTATGGTGATGTTCTGTACTTTTATTTTTGTTGTTCTGCTCTTGTTTTTAATGTTAAATTTCTCACTAAATTGACATGAGAAACAAACATGACACTTTATAATTTGCAAGAAAACTTGAACCCTTAACCACACATAAAAATTTTAATTTATAATCTGAACGAGTAATTAGCACAACAACACTAACAAAATCCATTTAGATCATTTTTAGTATCAGAGCCCGAGTTATTTATGTTTTTTTATGCAATAAGGTATCTAATTGTTTGTAAGTTTGTGTCATGCTTACAAGGTTAAAACTCAAAAGAGGAGAAGGGAAGCTAGTTGAGAGTCCCGCGGTTGGGTCAAGAGGAAGAAGGGAAATGTTGCCAAAGTCTTCAACACTAGAACATCCTCAATTTGAAGTTGAGTCTTCAGTGAGCATGTCTCATGAAGGAGAACCTATCATGACAGAATATGAGAGAGCATTCAAGAAGGTATTTTTTGATATGACTGAGATGGTTAAAGTCCTCTATGAGGAAAGGAATGTAAGGATGCAATGAGAGAGTTCAAGGCCTCTAAGAGGAGAGGGTTCTCCAGGAGGAGCAGGAGGCCGTGGAGATGGTAATAAGTCACCATCCACTCCACCATCATCTTCACCACCATCTTCACCTTCCTCATCATCATCTTCCACTTAGACAACCCTACAATATGTTCATCCACATACTTAAAAAGGAGTTGGTAAATAACCTTTTCTTAATATTGATGTCAAATTTGAGCTACCGATGTATAATGGTGACATGAATGGAGAGAAGCTGGATAATTGGATTTTAATTGGAGGTTTATTTCAAAATTCATAACCTTCAAGAAAATGACATAAATATTCAATTGGCTTCCTTGATGATGGAGGGATAAACACTTGTATCGTGGGAAGCAAAGACACAAGAGGATATTAATAAAAACTGTAAGATCTCAATGTGTTGGTAAAATTTTATTTCTGCCATTAAAAGGAAATTCTATCCTCTAGCTTACATGCAATAATCCATTATGGATTGACAAAATTTTAGACAATTGAAAGGGAAAAGTGTGCAAGATTATACTCATGAATTTAGGATAAGAACTCTTATTTTGGGTATCAATTTGTATTCTCAAGAAACTCTGTTAATATTGGGGGTTTGCACAATTACCTTAGACATACTATTCCCATCTTCAATCCCACAAAATTAAATGAGGTTTGCATTCAAGCCATACATCCAGAAGCAAGAGGGAAACATAGTGCATATGAAAAAAGTGATAGCTTATTTTAGTATGAGGGTAAAGCTAAGGGAAAGTTTAATGGAAGAGGAAATAAAAATAGTTCTATAAAAATAGAAAAATATAAACTCACATGTAAAAATTGTTCGAAGTATGGCCATGATGAATACCATTGTTGGCAACTCCATCTAGAGTTCAAGACAAACAAACTTAAAGCCAAAGAAAAGGGAAAAATTGTTGCAATCATTGAACATGACTTAGGTTCAGATTCAGGAGATGAAACCAAGATTACCAAAATTGGTTTGAAAGGTACGAACATAGTAAGCACTAGTTCTTCAAGTTGTTCTAATGTAACTCAATATGAAGATAAAAGAATTGAACTTTGTCATATTAGAGTCGTTTCAAAAGATACCAAGATAGACACACTATTTGATAGTGGTTCTCAAGCTAATTTGATTTCTGAAGACTTAGTTAAGAAGTTAAATCTTGAAATTGTTACACATCCAAGAAATTATCCTTTAGGGTGGATATGAAAGAATGCAAATTTGCAGGTAACAAGGAAGTGCATCCTAAGGTTTGCAATCATTTCAAACTTTCTTGACGAAGTTGAACTTGATGTAGTGTCGCTTGAGATTTCAAGTACTGTTTTGGGAAGTATTTATCTTTATGATAGGAGGGTAGTATTTCATCACCATAATAATAAGTATCGCTTGTTTAAGGATGAAATTGAGTACATAGTCAAAGTGCATAAGAAGAAGATAAGTTTGTCTCTTATACATGTAGGATAAATGAAGAGAATAGTGAATGAAAGTCAAAATTTGACTTTGTTAATGTTGAAGCATCGAATGAATAATTTTATTTCATTGAAGTTGCTAATGCTTGTAATAAGATGTTTCAGGACTCTAATAGGTTTCCTTTGAAAGGAGGTAACCAAGACTTGAAAGATCTGCAACAATATTGGAAACAAGATGTCGATGCAAGAGAGTGAAAAGGTCAAAGAGAAAGCGCCAATGAAATTTGACAAAGAGGTCATAGGTTCAAAAAGAACTTTTTTGTTTCAAAATGGTACATGGAAATGGCGAAAACACTTGGTTAAAATTTGACACAAGTACAAGGCAAGATAAGCTAAAAATCGCCATGTTGACAATGTTCGAGGTGAGACAGTTTTCAAGTTTCCTTTGATTGACGACCAAGGCGGAAAAAAGTTTGTTTCTTCAAGGAAAGATTTTTAGTCAGAAAATTTAGGGAAATTACAGCATGACGGTGTCTAGGGCAGTAAGACAAGGTATCAAGTATCAAGGAAAAAAACTAGTTTTGTGAAAATCTCGAATTAATGAAATTGGGAAAATTCTAGTGGACTGAGACTGGAAGGGTGAGGGAACTATACCCCTATCCACATGTTTAGTAATGAAAGATATTTTTGGGTCCAATAAGCTTCCAGTGGGGAGGAATGATCAGGTGCTCAGTTTTATGCTAAAAAATCAAATTTCTGAGATTGGCTCAGAACCTAAACAACCACGTAGCTCTCGTTGGTCTGAATTCAACGCACTTCATTTCATGAACAATGGTCGACATATGCTCCCAGAAACGTGATCTGTTCACTTAGCTAAACAAGAAAATTTTGTGACAGAGATGCTAACTAGGCATCCATACCATCTAGTCAGCAAAAGGTATATTCTAAGGAATATTCTTGGAATATTCCTTTGATTATTCTCTAAATATTCGCACAGGTGGACCAATGAGCGGGTGACAAGTGTCAACATCGGATTGGTTTATAGGTGTTGGTTTGGACCAATGAGTTCAGGACATGTTGCAAACCCAGAGGCCGCCATGTGCCCTCATGGTCGTTGATCAAAATCTAGGTGGAGGCGCAAAGGTTCGACCCCGCGACCTCCCCACTACTAGCGTCATGGCTTACCACCTCCGCTACATGTTAGCTCTTAACATGTATTGATCCTGGCTTATATTTAAATTATGTGTGTTAATGCGGTGAGGGTAAAGTGGGGCCAGCCCTAGTCCATAGGACCACCAGCCCAAACCACCAGTGGAGCTCCAAACAATTGCACGGAGATTAAGGGCTAAACCACGTTTACTTATAATTAAACCTTGTTCATTAACGTTAATCCAAAGTTTAATGTGGATTAGTTTTAAACACGTAGTTACCACTTAACCATGCTTAACTAATGCTTAATATACACTTAGCACTAATTGAGATTAACTTGGTGGACCTCCGAAATTGGCGGAAACTGTAAGTTTTAACTATAGTTAACTAGTTTAGGGCCTAAGATGGTAGGGAAAATTGAAGAAGCCATAAATTTTGCAATTTTCGACCAATTCAGGCTTAGAAAGAGGTTAGTTGACCATTTTGAGCTATTCTGGACTCATTGGAGCAGGTTACAGGATCAAAGGAGCATTTTAAATAGGTCAATTTGACAATTTGAGCATAATATAGAGGTGCAAGCCATGGAAGCTCGACCAAGGATATGTAGCCCACGAGGGGTGAACTCCTTCATCAAATACCTATGTTAATGCCATGTATGGTGGTGTTCTATACTTTTATTTCTATTTTTTAGCTCTTGTTTTTTATGTTAAATTTATTACTAAATTGACATGAGAAACACACATGAGACTTGATAATATGCAAGAAATTTTGAACCCTTAAGCACACATAAAACATTGAATTTATAATCTAAATGAGTAATTAGCACCGCAACACTAACATACTCCTTTCAGATCATGGAGCTATTTCTTTGAATTTACAAATTTCATTTTAGAGAAATAAAAGTTTTTTTCATGCATTCTATCTTGTAAGTGTACCTTACATTCGATAAATCGTTGTTTTTTGTGTCTAATGTATGGAATGGTTAATTATATAGGGTTTCTATTGTGCTAGTTATCGTTTAAGATAATTTTTTTATTCTATATGATATTATTGCATGCATTACTCACTTACATAAACGAATATTAATCCCATAAAGTGGTAGCTAGGGTTTTGAATTCTAGGGTTTCATTATTCCCTTACTCCTTTCCCTGATCTAGAAATTTTTATATTCCCATAGGCTCCATCATGCAAGGAAAATGCATTGGCCGTGGTCACTTTGTTTGTCATCCATAAGACTTACAAAAATATATCATTTTCTCCTTTAAAATTATATTTTGGCCCCTCAAGGATAACCCACTAGCTAGGGCTAGGGCACTAATATCAACTAGGGTTGAAGTCGTTTGCATTTGGGAGAATTAATCACTTCTACAAAAGGTGTTTGACTCAAAATAAACTCCTATTAGTGGCTAATACATCCATATTAGGGCTAACATCTTACACCCTAGGTAGAATTTGCACTAGAAAATCCCCAGTTTTCCCTAGGCTTAGGCTTCTTGTTCCATGCATTGAAGGTATTAATATATTGGAAGCATTTTCTCGGCCCTGTGATCCTAGGTTTGCCCATTTAACTTGTCATTTATCAATCCCTAGGTGACATTTTGCCCTAGTTAGGGATATTGGAGGATGTGAAATGACCTATTATGTTAGCTAAGCCTTTTCTTAGGTAGAGTTGTTCTCTTTGAGACTATTTTGTCACCTTATCCCTTGTACTTGATAGATCCTTTAGGTGACCTATGAAAATAAAACCTACATAGTGGTGACAATCCACAAAAGTGAAAGAGATCGTGGTTATGGTGACAATGGACCACACCTCATATTGTTGTCCCTTAGTCTAGCTTTTGTGATGTAGGAGCATCTCATGTTTAATTTTTATGCAATTATTTAATTAATGAATCTAGGAGTTTCTAGAATTAGTGAGTCATTGTAGAATTGATTAGGAGATAGGGAAGTTAGGGTAAAATCCTAAAGTTAAGAGGATAGCTCTCAACTTCCTACAAATATCTAGGAGGAAGTTTCTCTTGAAGAAATTCGAGAGACTTCTCTCCTCTAAATAAATAGCCATGTAATCTTTTGGAAAAATAAATGTTTTGGAGTGTGATTTTGATCAATGAGAATTTGGTGTGTGTTTTGAATGGTTTATCCTCTACACCATTTTTGGTATCAGAGGGTAAGGTTTGAGTTGAGTGTGTGATAGGTTGTTGGATTAAGTTCGGTGTGTTATAAATAATTGTTTTGAGGATTCTGAATAGCAATCGATTTCTTCAAAATATGAGTATCGATTTGCTTCGAATAAGCTCAACCTAAAGAAAGTGTGTAAGATGAAAAATAATCTAATTTTGGTTCTGATCATTCTGCATGTGAAGATCGGGTCGAAGGCGTGGGTTTAAATGTGTTGAGGAGGAGTTGCACAACATTTTTGCTGTGTGTGTTGTAAAAGTTTGAGCACTCTCTGCAAAGTAGCAGGAATTCACGTTGTCATTACACTGGAGTTAAGCGTCTCATTACACTAGAGTTGAGCATTCCATTACATTGTCATTGCAATATGCTTGCACAACAAATTACGCAATAGAAGTGTGGAGCAATTCGTAATTGTTGGAGCATCTGCAGATTGTCGTGTTTCCTTAGAGGATGGTGTTTTTTTTTTGAATATATAGTAGTATCCTATCTAGCATATGCACTTCCTTTCATGTGAAGTTTTGGTTGCCTGGAACGCTATGAAGGGAGAAAGTGTGTTGACCTGAAGGAAAAAGAAAATTACATAAGAGAAGTAAATTTTCCTCTCAATAAATTATAACATGTTTTTTGGTTT